>CAKNYM010051668.1:10604-20837 GCA_932195095.1 Andricus curvator | reverse complement strand
TTATATATTTTGAAAATCGGTTTTTTATAGTAAAACTTTTTTCATTAACATAATTCAAAGTTGATGCAAGAACGGAAAAGATTCCTTGATTCAAGGCAAATCGATTGATCTATAATATTAATACACTTTATTGGAGATTAAGGAAGTTATGCTCATTTATAATATTTGAGTCATCTGCTCTAAACAGAAAAAATTTTTTCATTGACATAATTAAAAGTTGATGCATGAATAGTAAAGAATTTTTGATCATAAATTTTCAAATAGAATAATTCTGACAATTAAAAAAAAAATCATAAAGCTGGCAAAGGGATAGGGTGCTACAGAACTTTTCCCATCCCTTTTCCAGCTCGGAAAATTATCATTTCGAATACAAAATTTGATTAGTCTGATTTGTCTCTGTGTTAAAAAATTTTTTTGTATTATTTTGTAGTTTTACATTTTTTGTACATTTCTATTTTTAAATTGATCAAAATGAAGACTTTGGTTTGTCTATTATTTAAAAAAATAACTAATGCTTCCTCTATGAGGAAGCAAATACATTTGCTAACGGGAAGCAAAGTGCTCGTGAAATGAGCACCATATAATTATAAATACAAACGAAGTGGAAACACTCAAAATTGAATTCGCAGCTAGTTTTGGTATAAAATTAGTTGTTTTTTAAAATTGAAAATTAATTTTTTTAACTGGAAATTTAACTATTCTATTTTTCGTCGACTTTTTTGTATAGACATTTAATCTTTTTGGTTGATAATTTATCTTTTTTAGTGGAAAGGAAGTTCATCTGTTTTGTAGAAAAGTTGAATTTTTTTTATGGACATTTAATCTTTTCAGTTGAAAATTCATCTGTTTGGTTAACAATTGAACTATTTCGTTTGAAATTTATTTTATTTGGTTAAAAAGTTATTTCTCTAAATTAAAATTAAACTGTTCTATTTGTTGTTGAAAATTTATCTATTTTGTTGAAATTTTGTATTTTTTTGGTAGTAGTATAACCTTTTTGGTTGAAATTTGAACTATTTTGTTAAACATTCATGTTTATGATTGAAAATTCGTAATTCCCAGAATTTTTTTATTTATTTCAATAGTTTGAACGGATTTCAAAGACTTTGAAATATTTTAGGGTATTTTAAGATTCCAAGGCATTTTCAGTAGACTTAAATAATTTCAAGGGATTTTCAAGGGTTTTAATAATTTTAAGGGATTTGAATATTTTAATGGATTTCAAAGAATTTATTCACACGAAGTGAGGAATTTCGTAATGTTTCAAAAATTTGAAGATATTTTCAAATATGTTTTGCAATTCGTTTGGAATTCGCCCTGAATTCTTAATAATTAATCCTGAATTCTTTTGAATTCTTCTAAATTCACTCAGTTTTACTCAATTCAGTAGATTCTTAAAAAGTTTTTGTTTAATTCATCTTGAAGTTTTTAAAACTCACCTTGAATTCTTAAGCATTTCTACAAATTCTTTTAAATCCTCTTTAATTTTTTCTAAACTGATTTCAAACTTACTCAATTCAATGAATTTTTTCATATTTTTGAATTGTTTTGAATTCACTTCATTGCTTTCTAAATGCAGCTTGATTTTTTATGAATTTTATCGAATTCTTCTCATTTCCCTCAAATTCCAATAAATTCGCTCAAATTTTACTGAAATCAATGCAATTTTTAAAATTATTTCCAATTCATTTGAATTCTTTTAAATTGGCTAGCAGTCATTAGTCTCTTCACTTTTTTGGTTATAAATTAGTAGGGTTTTCAATATTTGAAGAGATTTGAAATTATTTTTTGGAATTCACCCTGAATTCTTTTAAATTCTTTTGAAATTTTTTAGTTCACTTGAATTCTACTAAACTAACTCAATTCAACTTAATTCAATGGATTAAAAATTTTTTTTTAAAGTTTTTATTTAATTGATCATGAATTCTTTTGACCTCACCTTGAATTCTTAGACATTTCATAAAACTCTTTTGAATTCCCTTGAATTTTTCAAAGCTTATTTCAAAGTTACTGAATTCAATGAATTTTTTTCGTATTTTTAAATTGTTCTCAATTCATTTGAATTTTTTCAAATTCATCTTGAATTTTTATGAATTTCATCGAATTCTTCTCATTTACCTTGAATTCCCCTAAATTCATTCAAATTTCACGGAAAACAATGGCATTTTTTTATTTTTTCAATTTTTTCAATTAATTTGGATTCTTTTGAATTTAACTTGAAATGCTTTGAAATCGTATGAATTTATGAAGAAAAGAGAAAAAAGATTTAACTATGTGATCTTAATCCTCGAAATAAACAAAGTTTTTAATGAAGATAACACTTTTTGTTGTATGATAAGTACTGAAAGAAAGAAAAAATGTACTAACATATTTATCTTCTATTCTTAGATGTGGACCAAAAGTTGTTATCAAAATCAATGTCAAAGATTCCAAATATTCTAGATACATAAAATTCTTATCTTGAACATTATACAATGTTGATCATTCATATCAGTCATATCTTCTTCTCCGACCTTTTAGTCAGGAATTTAGAAAGAGAATACTACAAAACAATATCAGTTATTAAATAAAAATATAAATTCTCTCAGTTCATATGTTTATTGCACGAAACAATAAATTTATAAAACAACTATCTATGAATAAAGTTTCTTTTCAATATAGAAATAATTTTGTTCGTGAATTTATTTATGTGTCATCCAAAATGAATTTTCAACCTAAAAATATAAATTACAAACGAATAGTGTCATTGTTTATATTTCAATCTAAAAACATTAAATTTATACAAAAAAAAGTTTTTTAAAACAAGAAAGACGAATTTTCAACAAATAAAGATTTTTCACTAAATAACGAAAATTTTACCTAAATTGTTGAACCTTCAAGCCAAAAGACGAATTTTCTCTACAAAAATTGAATTTACAAACAAAAAATATGACTGCAGAAAAAAATTATTTTTCCACGAAACTGATGCATTTTTACCCAACAAAAACGAAATTTTAAACCTAGAACATTATTTTTTCTACGAAAAAAGGAAAATTTCCAACTAAAAAAGATCTATCTTAAAAAATGGAAAAGTTAAATTTTTAACAATGTAGTTTAACTTTTACCCAAGTAGTTGAATTTTCAATTTAAAAAAATTAATTTTCGACAAAATAGTTGAAGTTTCAAACAAAGAGATTAATTTTCAACTAAAAATATAACTCTTCAACAAAAAAAAAGATTTCTGAACAAAGTGATTCAACCAAATCTTTCAAATAAAATAGTTGAATACTCAAGCAAAGAAGAATAATTTTTAACCAAAAAGTTGCATTTTCATAAAAAAAAAAAAATTTCTAATATAAATTATTAAATTAAAAAAAATAGTTAAATTTTCTGTTAAAAAAGATTTTAGTTGACTTTTCACGATCAAAATATGAATTTTCAACAAAGAAATAAGTTTCTACGAAAAAAAATTGAATTTTCAATCCAAAAAGACGAATTTTTACCCAAAAAGAATGTCTTTTTAACAAAATTGTTGAATTCTCTACCCAATAGTTGCATTTTGATCCAAAAAGATGAAATTTCTATTAAAACAGATGAATTTTTATTTAAAAGGAAAACAAATTTTTTTAAATAGTTGAATTTTCAGCCAGAAAAGATTCCAGTTGACTTTTCAAAATCAAAATATGCGTTTTTTAACAAAAAATAAGTTTCTACGAACAAAATTGAATTTTTCATCCGAAAAGACGAACTCTTTCAACCAAAAGGGATGCATTTTTCACGAAATAGTTGAATTGTCTACCAAATAGTTGAATTTTTTACTAAAACAGATGAATTTTAAATAAAAAAAGGACAACGTTTTTTTAAAGTTGAACTTTCATCCAGAAAAGTTTTCAGTTCATTTTTTAACACCAAAATATGAATTTTAAACAAAGAGTAAATTTTCTACAAAATAGTTCAATTTTCAACAAAACAGTAGAATTTTCAACAAAAAGTATGACTTTTTAACAAAATTGTTTTATTTTCAAACAAAAATTTGCATTTCTATCCAAGAAAGATGAAATTTCTCTTAAAACAGAAGAATTTTTAATTAAAAAAAAAAAATTTCAAAAAAATAGTTGAATTTTCATCCAGAAAAGATTTCAGTTCTCTTTTCAACACCAAAATAATAAATTTAACCAAAGTGATGAATTTTCAACTAAAATTATGAATCTTTAACTGAAATAGATGAATTTTATACCAAAAAGATTAATTTTCAACCAAAACAAAATTAATTTCTACAAAAAAAGTCGAATTTTCAACAAAATACATGAATTTTCAACTAAAAAAGATAAATTGTCAACCAAAAATTGAATAATTGGATTGTCGGTTATAAAAATTAAAGTTCAACTAAAGAGATGAATTTATAACTAAAATTTATAAAATATTAAATTCGAATCGTAACATTCGCAGTTAAAAAAATATAACTTTTAATAAAAATGATCAATTTTCAAAAAAAATAGATACATTTTCTAACAAAGTGATGAATTTTTAACTAAAATAATGAATCTTGAGCTGAAATAGTTTAATTTTAAACCAAAAAGATGAATTTTTAACTTAAATGATGAATCTTTGTCTGGAATAATTAAATTTTCAATAAAAAAAGTCAATTTTCAACGAAGAAGATTAATTTCTGTAAAAAAAGGCGAATTTTCAAATAAAATGATAATTTTTCAACCAAAAATTGAATAGTTAAATTTTAAGTAAAAAAAATTAATGTTCAATGAATGAGATGAATTTTTAACTAAATCGATGGAATATTTGACTGGAATAGTTAAATTTTCAGTTTCAAAAAATTAATCCTCAGCCAAAAAAAAACCGAATTTTCGCCGAAAAGCTCATTTTTGGACCAAAGAAATGAATTCTCAATTAAAATTATGAATCTTCAAGGACAAAATAATTCATTTTTAACCAATGAGTTTAACTTTCAACCAAGTAATTAAATTTTCATTCCAAAAAAGGTAAATTCTTCATGAAAAATGTAGTAATTGATATTTCAACAAAAAAAGATAAAATTTTTTTTTATAAAAAAACAGTTTAAATCAACCAAAAAAGACGATTTTTCAAAAAGAGTTATTTTATTACCAAGCATATGATAGTTCAATTTGCAGTTAGAAAAGTAAATTTTAAACAAAAAAACGAGTTTTCAGCAAAATTAAGTGATTTTCAGCTAAAAAGAAACAAATTTTCAACCAAAGAAATTAATTTTTAATCACAATGATGAATTTTAATCCAAAAGTATGAATGTTTGATAAAATAGTGGAATTTTCAACTTAAAACATGAATTTCCTACCAACAACAAAAATAAATTGTCTACTAAATAGTTTTTTTTCAACCAAATAAATGAATTCCTAACAAAAAAAAAAGAATAGTTAAATTTCTACAGAACAAATGATTTTTTAACGAAAAAATTACATTTCTATTAAAAAATTCCGCAAAAAATGGAATAAAAGTGAATTTTTAACTAAAATGATGAATCTTCAACTAAACAAAATTTTAATTTTCAACCAAATTCATGACTTTTCAACTGAAAAAATAAATTTTCTACCAAAAATAAAATAGTTAAATTTTCAGTTAGTAAAATAAATTTTCAACCAAAAAAGAAACGATTTTTTAACAAAATAGTTAAATTTTCAAACAAAGAAAAACATTTTTAACCAAAGAAATAAATTTTCAACCAAAAAGATGAAATTTCAACTAATGAGAGTACTCTTCTACCAAAAAAGACTGATTATCAACAAAGAGTTGAATTTTCACCTAAAATAGATAAATTTTTATATAAAAATAGAATAGTTAAATTTTCAGTGCAGAAATTAATTTTCAATAAAATTAAAATAAACTTTCAACTAAGAACGATAAATTTTTATCAAAAAGATAAATTTTCGACAATTTGCTGTTGATAGTTGTATTTCAGATACAAATTTAACATTTTCAAATTAATTAATTTATTTTAAACAAAAAAATGTCTTTTCTACTATAAAAGATGGTTTTTTAACAAAATACTTGAATTTTCAACAAAATAATTAAATTTTTAACATAATAGTTGAATTTTCAACCTAAAAATGTATATTCCAAACGAAAAGTGTCATAGTTTATATTTCAATCGAAAAACATTAAATTTATACAAAAAAAAGTTTTTTAAACCAAGAAGACGAATTTTCAAAAAATAAGGATTTTTCACTAAATAAAGAAAATTTTACCTAAATTGTTGAACCTTGAAGCCAAAAGACGAATTTTCTCTACAAAAATTGAATTTACAAACAAAAAATATGACTTCAGCAACCAAAGAGATGAATCTTCAACTAAAAATATAACTCTTAAAAAAAAAAAAATGATTTCTGAACAAAATGATTCAACCAAATCTTTCAAATAAAATAGTTGAATACTCAAGCAAAGAAGAATAATTTTTAACCAAAAAGTTGCATTTTCATAAAAAAAAAGAAATTTCTACCAGAGCCGGTGAATTTAGAAATCAAAAAGATAAATTAAAAAAAAATAGTTAAATTTTCTGTTAAAAAAGATTTTATTTGACTTTTCACGATCAAAATATGAATTTTTTACCAAGAAATAAGTTTCTACGAAAAAAATTGAATTTTCAATCCAAAAAGACGAATTTTTACCCAAAAAGGATGACTTTTTGACAAAATTGTTGAATTCTCTACCCAATAGTTGCATTTTTATCCAAAAAAGATGAAATTTCTCTTGAAACAGATGAATTTTTATTTAAAAGGAAAACAAATTTTTTTAAAATAGATGAATTTTCAGCCAGAAAAGATTCCAGTTGACTTTTCAGGATCAAAATATGAATTTTTTAACATAAAATAAGTTTCTACGAACGAAATTGAATTTTTCATCCAAAAAGACGAATTCTTTCAACCAAAAGTATGACTTTTTAACCAAATAGTTTTATTTTTAACCAAACAGTTGCATTTTTATCCAAGAAAGATGAAATTTCTCTTAAAACAGACGAATTTTTCATTAAAAAAAAACAATTTTTCAACAAAATAGTTGAATTTTCATCCAGAAAAGATTTCAGTTCTCTTTTGAACACCAAAATAATAAATTTAACCAAAAGTAACTTTTCTACAAAATAGTTAAATTTTCAAAAAAACAGCAGAATCTTCAACCAAAAAGTATGAGTTTTTAACAAAATTGTTGAATTTTGAACCGAACAGTTGCATTTTTATTCAAGAAAGATGAAATATTTCTTTTAAAACAAATACAAAAAATAATTTTTTAATAAATAGTTAAATTTCCATCCAAAGAAGATTCCAGTTCACTTTCCAACACGAAAATAAGAATTGTAAACTATAAGTTAATTTTCTGCTAAATAGTCGAATTTTCAACCAAAAAGTATGACTTTTCAAAAAGATTGTCAATTTTTCAACAAAACAATTGCATTGTCCAAGAAAAATGAAAATTCTACTAAAACAGGTGAATTTTTAAATCAAAAAGACAAATTAAAAAAAAAAGAGTTGAATTTTCATCCAAAAGGATTTCAATAGACTTTTCTACAGAAAAATACAAATTTTAAACAAAAAGTAAATTTTCTAGGAAATAGTTGAATTTTCAACAAAACAGTTGCTTTTTTGTCCAAGAAAGATACAATATTTCTACTAAAAAAAATGAACTTTTAAATTAAAAAGACAAATTTTCAGAAAAAATATTTTTCATCCAAAAAATATAACAGTTGACTTATCAGCAACAAAATATGAATTTTAAACAAAAAGTAAATATTATACGAAAAGAGTTGGATTTTTAACCCAAAAAGACGAACTTTTAACAAAACAGTTGAATTTGCAAAAAAAATTATGTCTTTTTGAGAAAATTGTTAAATTTTCAACCAAATAATAAAATTTATAACTAAAAAGAGAATCTTCAGGAGAAAATTTTTGCGAATTTGCAAAAATTACGTACATGAGTGAAGGACCCCCTATCGTAACAAATCATAACAAAATGTCTCGACCCCCCCCCCCCTTGAAATGTTACGTAATTTAAGTACGGTCTCATAACGTCTGGAAAAAGGGCTATTTCTACTGAAATTTGGTTATAAATAGCTGGATTTTTTCGGTAGGTGTAGCCACTCCTTTTGAACAAAATCATCCTTTTAAAATTCGCAGACACATTGTTTATTCATGCAAAAAAGAGGAAGCTTCAATTCAGGTCCTGCATGACGTAACTACCTGTCAGCTACCTTTTTTTAATCACCCAATCAAAAGTCATGATAGGTGAAGAAACGAGCATGAATCACCTGTTCAACCTTCATACTTTGTCGAGAGGAAACAATATTAACGGTTTTTCTTATTCTGTGAGAACGCAGCCGCTCGACGCGCATTGAAAACTCGATAACAATATTGTTAAAGTCGTCAACAATGCAAAGCGAGCATCGAATCAAAAAAAAAAAGATGGGATAATCTCCATTACTTAATCATCGATGTGAGAAATCTCATTAGCCTTACTACAGAGCAAATGCGTTTCTTATCATCCGTGAGAAGAATGATCCAGATACGGTCGCTTCATCCTTTGACGTAGTCAATTAATTGTAAAGATATTTCAGAATTTTATAACTCAGCTTTAGAGATTATTAACAATCGTTTTTGATCGACTTTTTAGTCAATTTCGTTAGTCTCTATCTTTGATTTTGATTGAAAAATCTTATCATCTGAACGACTATAATGGACAGTAATGGGAATATGCAAAAACTGTCACACTATCAGGGGTACAGGGGAGGGGGAACACAGAATATGGCATGACACATAAAAATTTTGACTATAAAAATGAAAATGTGGGAATACGGGGTTCAAGCTTTATGTAATCTGTGACTTAGTTTCTGAAGGACCTTCTACAAATTAGGACATGTTTTAAAAAAAAACTCCGCGTCTTTATAACACTTTCTAAAAGGCGAGACCTTAAGTGTCAAATTGATAAAATATTGTTAAAGAGATGTTTAAAATTTAAAACATGACTCGAGAAAGGTATAGAATCTGATGCAGTTATGCAATTAGTCAAGAGGCAGCCAGCAAATTGTCAAGCTACATGTTATCTTCTTTTTCCCGTTCAATAACCTCGATTATGTTTCAAGGTTCTGGCGACGATTCATTGACCGATCTATCTATGAACACTAATTTTGCATTTCAAAACACAATATCCAGTTTAAGTTCACATCCGCCAATTAGAGAGAAAAGTGGATCGAGTTGTTTTTAGAAATAAAACGTATCTTGCTACTGTAGCATACAGAGAATTTTTAACATTTCATTTAACTTCCGGCTCGTTAGAGACGAATATATAACAAACAAAAAAAGGGAGAAAAAGGAAAGAGTTAACTAACACAAACCTCACACTCTTTCCTTGTTTTTTCTCCGTATTTTTGATACTACTAAGGACCAAAACTTTTCGAAGCCAATTTAGAATTCCTCATCAGGGATTATTCATAGGAATAGTACAACAACCAAAACCATCCTTTCCTTCTTCTTTCTCAGTCTTTTTTATACTACTAAGGATCAACATTTTTCGAAGCCAATTTGGACTTCATCAGGGATAATTTATAGAAAAACTACAAGAACCAGAACTAACCTATCACCCTTTTCTTCTTCTTTCTACGCCTTTTTTATACTAATAAGAATGAAGATGTTTCGAAGACAATTTAGACTTCCTCATCAGATATCATTTATAGGAATACTACAGCAACCGAAACCAACCTTTCAATCTTTCCTTATTCTTTCTTTGTCTTTCTTATACTACTGAGGACCAACATGTTTCGAAGCCAATTTAGACTTCCTTATCAGGGATTATTCATAGGAACACTACAACAACCAAAACCATCCTCTCACCCTTTCCTTCTTCTTTCTCCGTCTTTTTTATACTACTAAGGATCAACATGTTTCATAGTCAATTTGGACTTCATCAGGGATGAGAAGGACGAACATTTTTCGAAGACAATTTGGATTTCCTCATCAGATATTATTTTAGGAACACTACAGCAACCAAAACCAGCTTTTCACTATTTCATTATTTTTTCCCCGTCTTTTTTATACTACTCAAAACCAACATGTTTCGAAGCCAGTTTAGACTTCCTCATCAGAGATTATTTATAAGAAAATTACAACAACCAGAACCACCCTCTTACTTTTTCCTTATTCTTGCTAGGTCTTTGTTATACTACTAAGGATCAACATGTTTCGAAGCCATTTTGGACTTCATCGGGGATGATTTATAAGA
>CAKNYM010051668.1:0-10594 GCA_932195095.1 Andricus curvator | reverse complement strand
TCCTTATTCTTTCTCCGTCTTTTTTATACTACTGAGGACCAACATGTTTCGAGGCCAATTTAGAATTTCTCATCAGGGAGTATTTATAGGAAAACTACAACAACCAGAACTAACCTATCACCCTTTCCTTCTTCTTTTTCCGCCTTTTTGATACTAATATGGACGAACATTTTTCGAAGACAATTTGGTTTTCCTCATCAGATATTATTTTAGGAACACTACAGCAACCAAAACCAGCTTTTCACTCTTTCATTATTCTTTTCCCGTCATTTTTATACTACTCAAAATCAATATGTTTCGAAGCCAGTTTAGCCTTCCTCATCAGGGATTATTTATAAGAAAATTTCAACAACCAAAACCAACCTCTCACTCTTTCCTTATTCTTACTACGTATTTTTTATACTACTAAGGATCAGCATGTTTCGAAACCAATTTAGACTTCCTAATCAGAGATTATTTATAAGAAAATTACAGCAATCAAAACCAACCTTTCACTCTGCCTTATTCTGACTACGTCTTTTTTATACTACTAAGGATCAACATGTTTCGAAGCCAATTTGGAATTCATCGGGGATGATTTATAGGAAAACTACAGCAACAAAAACCAACCTTCGCTCTCTCCCTATTCTTTCTCCGTCTTATTTATACTACTGTCAACCAACATGTTTTGAGGCCAATTTAGAATTTATCATCGGGGATTATTTATGGGAAAACTACAACAACCAAAATCAACCTCTCACTCTGTCCCTATTCTTTTCTCGCATTTTTATACTACTAAGGACCAACATGTTTCGAAGCCAATTTAGACTTCCTCATCAGAGATTATTTATAAGAAAATTTCAACAACCAAAACCAACCTTTCACTCTTTCCTTATCCTTACTACGTCTTTTTTATACTACTAAGGATCAACATGTTTCGAAGCCAATTTGGACTTCCTCGTCAGAGATTATTTACAAGAAAATTACAACAACCGAAACCAACCAAATATAGGTTGCAAAAGTTGATACATGAACCGATCTGTGAGGCCGGTTATGTGCAAAATGCATGAGTAATCCCTAATAAGGAAGTCCCAATTGGCTTCGAATTATGTTGGTCCTTAGCAGTATAAAAAAGACAGAGAAAGAATCAGGAAAGAGTGAGAGGTTGGTTTTGGTTTCTGTAGTTTTCCTATCAATAATACCTGATGAGGAAGTCTAAATTGGCTTTAAAGCATGTTTGTCCACAGTAGTCTAAAAAAGACGGAAAAAGAATCAGGAAAGAATGAGTGATTGCTTTTGGTTGCTGTAGTTTTCCTATAAATCATTCCTGGCGAGGAAGTCTAAATTGGCTTCGAGTCATGTTGGTCCTCACTAGTATAAAAAATACGGAAAAAAATAAGGAATAAATGTGAGGTTGGTTTTGGTTGTTGTAGTTTTCCTATAAATCATCCCTGGTGAGGAAGTCTAAATCGGCTTCGAAACATGTTGATCCTTAGTAATAAACAAGGCGGGGTAAAAATAAGGAAAGACCGAGATGTTGGTTTTCGTTGTTCTAGTTTTCCTATAAATAATTCCTGATGAGGAAGTCTAAATTGGCTTCGAATAATGATGGTCTTCAGTAGTATAAACAAGACAGAGAAAGAATGAGAAATGAGTGAGAGGTTTTTTTTGGTTTCTGTACTTTTCCTATAAATAATCCCTGATGCGGAAGTCTAAATTGGCTCCGAAACATGTTGGTCCCTAGCAGTATGAAAAAGACGGAAAAAGGATTGGGAAAGAGTGAGAGGTTGGTTTTGGTTTCTGTAGTTTTCCTATAAGTAATCGCTGATGAGGAAGTCTAAATTGGCTTCGAAACATGTTGGTCCCTAGTAGTATAAAAAATGCGGGGAAAGAATAAGAAAAAAGTGAGTTGCTTGTTTTGGTGGACGTTTTCCTTTTTCTTCCTGGTTTTTCTTTTGTTATATATTTGTCTCTAATTAGCCCGAAAGGAGGTACTTTGGAAATATAATTTTTATTCATGAATATTTTTAATGCTTGAAGAGAAAAAGAAGTAAATTAAGGAAGGATTTAATTGAAAGAGCAATAAACTTTTTACTCACTCAGCATCTGCAGTCCAAACATCAGAATAAATCCTGTGAGAATAGAAACGTATTGTCCCAGACCAGTCCGATGTTCATGCAAAACCTCGAAGAACACGACATACAGCAAAGTTCCAGATGCTATTCCCTGTAATATAAATTTAGTTATTTTTTTAAACTAAACATTTTTTGAATTTCAATTCTTGTGGAAAGTTTAATTAATTACATATTTTATACATTATACATTCAACCCAAAAAGACGAATTTTTAGCAACAACAAAATTGATTTTCAACCAAATAGTTGAATTACCAACAAAATAGTTGATTTTTCGAACAAACGAGACGATTTCGTAACAAAATACCTAGTTTAACTTTTAATCAAATATAGTTAAAGTTTGAAACCAAAAAGACCAATTTTTTCGAAGACAGTTGAATTTTTAACAAAAAAGTTTAGTTTCAACCAAGAAAGGCAACTTTTCAACCATCAAACATTCATTTTCAATCAAACATCAAATTTTCAAACAAAAAAGATTAAAATTCAACAAAAAACGGTTAAATTTTTAAGTGAAAAATACGAGTTTTTTTGGAGATAGTTGAATTTTCAACAAAAAGTTCATTTTCAACCATAAAAGATGACTTTTCTACTATAAAAGATGAATTTGCTAGCAAGAGACGAATTTTCAACCAGTCGAATTAAATGAAAAAAACTAATTTTCAATCAAATATTTGAATCCTGTACTAAATAGTTGAATTTTCAACTCAAAAATATATTTTTCAAACCAAAAATGGAATCGTCAAATTTTCAGTGTAATAAATTAATTTTCAACAAAAAAAAAAAGAATTTTCAAACAGTTAAATCAATAAAAAAAGACGAATTTTTGACCAAATACTTGAATCCTAATCCAAACAAATGAATTTCCAAATTATACAGGATAAATTTCCAACGAAAAATGTAATAGTGACATTTTTAAATAAATAAAAATGAAATTTTAATTTAAAAAAACGAATTTTCGATAAAAAATTTTAATTTTCAGCTGAACAGGTGAATTTGAAAGAAATGAGTTTTTAATAAACTAGTTCAACTTTCAACCAAGCAATTGAATTTTCAACCCGAAAATGTGTTTTTTAATAAAAAAGTTCATTTTCTAACAAAAACTTAAAAATGATTAAAAATAGTTTAATTCTTAATAAAAATATTTCAATTCGCAACCAAAAATATGAATTATGAACAAAGAAGTTAATTTTTAACCGAATAGTTTAATTTTCTACAAAATTGTTGAATTCTCAAGCAAAAAAAAGACGAATTTTTAAGAAAATTGTTGAGGGCTCAACTGAAACAAAATAATTTAAAACCAAACTGTTCCATTTTTAACCAAAAAGGACCAATTTTAAACCAAGAAGATTAAATTCTGACCAAAAAAGACGAATTTTTAACAAAATGAATGAATTTTCAACTAGAAAATATTAATTTCCAATTAAAAACATCAACTTTCAACCAAAAATGAAAAAAGTAACATTTTTAGTCACAAGAATTAATTTTCAACAAAAAAAAAAACGAAAATTTATGTCTTTGGACGAGAATTGAACAATTTTGTTGGAAATTGCGTTTTTTTATTAAACATTCATTTTTTCAACTGAAAATTCAACTATTCCATTTTTGGTTAAAAAAAAAATATTTTGTAGTTGAAAATTCAACTATTTGGTTGACAATTTGTTTTTTCTGGTTGAATTTACCTGTTTTTGATTTAAAATTAAAATCTTTTTTGGTGAAAATATTAATTTTTATTACATTTGTTAAAAGTTCTTTTTTTTTGGTTGAAGATTTGTCATTTAAGTTGAAAATTCATTTTTTTGGTTAAAAATTTAACTGTTTGGTTCACATTGTTTTCTTCCTTGACTACAAAATCTTTCCTGTTTAAAAATTCAACTCTTTTGATGAAAATTCGTCGTTTTTGGTTGAATTTTGTTGTTGGAACTATTTTTTTAAATAAAAAATTAGTTTTTTTTTTAACTGGAAATTTAACTTCTCCAGTTGAAGATTCATTATTTCACTTAAGAAATTATCTTTGTTGATTAATATTGTTATTATTTCGATGAAAATATAATTATTTTGTTCAAAATTCAACAGTTTTGTTAGAAAGTAATTCTTTTTGATTGAAAATGAATTTTTATGCTGAAAATTCATTTTTAAGGTTTGAAAATTAAACTGTTTTGCAGAAAAATTCCCTTTTTGGTTTGAAGATTCAACAACTTGGTTGAAGTTTTTTTTTCTCTCTTGACTGAAGAATTTTTTATTGTTGAAAATTCAACTTTTTAACGAAAATTCATCTTTGGTTTGCAAATTCATCTCTTTTTGTGGAAATTTCATCTTTTTGATTTTCAAATACAACTGTTGGTTTGATTATTAATCTGGCTTGTTTGAGCATTGAACTACTTTCTCCTTCACTGTAATAAAATTTTTTCAAAAATACGCAATGTTTTAGGGTTTTTGTATTGGTCATGACTAAACTACGACTTTTCCTCAAAAGTATAACAACTGCTTCTCGTCAGATATAAATAAAGTTTTGAAAAAATTAATTTTGGATCCGAAAAAGTGGATCATTTTGATCTTAAGTTGATTATCAGAATGATCTGGAATGGTTTGATATCCCGGGGTTTACTGTGATCTTGATCGTTAACATTGTAGATAAATATTTTTAATGACTTCATGAATGAAAGGAGTTTAATTTTTTTGAATGTAGGAAAATTGTTGAGATTTGGAAATTGTAATGTGAGAAGCACACCAGCTGATGTATATGTTGTATATGGTATATGGTATATGGTATATGGTAAATGGTATATGGTATATGGTATATGGTATATGGTATATGGTATATGGTATATGGTATACGGTATATGGTACATGGTATATGGTATATAGAATTATACTTGCCTGTAGAACTACAGCAAGTGGTCCGCTGGCTGCAGCACTTCCACCCCCAACAAGTAGCATTCCAATTCCAATTCCCAGGGGAGAGACCACAGCGAACATACATATGTAGATTATCGACAAGTACATCTTGGTCTTGGCAGCAATTAATTCTACTCCAATGCAGAAGGCAATCACGAATTTATGGGCAGCTACTGCAGCAAACATGTACCTAAAAGAAGACATAAGGTCTAATGATTTAACCCTATTTATAAAATGTTTTAAAGAAGATGCTAGTTTAGAACTTCATGTAAGTTCAGTTGAATAGGATGTTGACTAACCAAACATAGGCGGAAGAACTTTCAAGCCCGATAGCCAGTCCTTCAAATAGTTCGTGAACTGAAAGGCCCAGCACTATCAAAAGTCCTCGCAGAGAACTGATTTCAAAACTTTCGCCATCATCTGCTATTGGTAGATGACTGTGGCCGTTGCAACTATAAGAAAGAAAAAAAAATTAAATTAATGTTTTCAGAGAATTATCAGATAAGAATTAAATTTTGTGTAAACTCAGGTAAATTTCATCTGGTATAGGATAGTCAGTAACACGAAGGAACTGTCAACAACATCCTTTAGAAACAATAAATGATAATCTTTAGCAAAGGTAGGAAAAGAAAACATAGAAACAATTAATAACTACTCTTGGCAAGGAGCAACAACAAAATAAAACGAAAACAATGGTATAGTAATAATCATGGCAAGGCTCAACATCCCTTAATAAGAGTCAATGACCACTACTATTAAAGGTCAATAATAATGCCTATTAAGGATCAATACCAACCTTTATTAGCTGAAAATAACAATATCCAGCCCTAACAATGAAAGTATCCCTGAAGGCGATCAATAACCACTAACAAATGCTATAATCGGTTAATACAACATCTAGAATGGCAAATAACAAACCCTCGCTGGGGTCTCAAAATATCTTCAAAAACAACTAATGACAACCCCTAGTAACGGATAATAACAAACTAAGCGAACGGTAACTTTTCACTATCAAAAGTCCTCGCAGAGAATTGATTTCGAAACTTTCGCCATCATCTGCTATTGGCAGATGACTGTGGCCGTTGCAACTACAAGAAAGAGAACAAAATTAAATTAAGTTTCATCTGGTATAGGAAAGTCAATAACACGTAGAAACTATCAACATACTTTAGAAACAATTAATGATAATCTTTAGCAAAGGTAGGAAAACAAAACATAGAAACAATTAATAACTACTCTTCGCAAAGGGAAACAACAAAATAAAACTAGAATCATGGTATAGTAACAATCTTAGCAAGGGTCAACATCCCTTAACAAGAGTCAATGACCACTACTATTAAGGGTAAATGATAATGCCTATTAAGGATCAATAACAATACCTAGCACTAACAATGAAAGTATCCCTTAGGGCGATCAGTAAAAACTAACAAATGCTATAATCGGTTAAAAACAACTTCTAGACATTGTAAATCAGAAACCCTCACCAGGGTCTCAAAAAATCTCTTGAAATCAACTAATGACAACTCCTAGTAACGGATAATAACAAATTTAGCAAACGGTAACTTTTCACTATCAAAAGTCTTCGCAGAGAATTGATTTCGAAACTTTCGCCATCATCTGCTATTAGATGACTGTGGCCGTCGCAACTATAAGAAAAAGGACAAAATTAAATTACGTTTCATCTGGTATAGGAAAGTCAATAACACGTAGAAACTGTCAACATACTTTAGAAACAATTAATGATAATCTTTAGCAAATGTCGAAAAACAAAATATAGAAACAATTAATAACTAATCTTGGCGAGGAGCAACAACAAAATAAAACTAAAACAATGGTATAGTAACAATCTTAGCAAGGGTCAGCATCCCTTAACAAGAGTCAATGACCACTACTATTAAAGGTCAATGATAATGTCTATTAAGGATCAATAACAATACCTAGCACTAACAATGAAAGTATCCCTTATGGCGAACAATAACAACTAACAAATGCTATAATCGGTTAAAAAAACATGTACACATGGTAAATAAGAAACCCTCGCCGGGATCTCAAAAAATCTCCTAAAATCAACTAATGACAACCCCTAGTAACGGATAATAACAAACTTAGCAAACGGTAACTTTTCACTATCAAAAGTCGTCGCAGAGAATTGATTTCGAAACTTTTGCCATCATCTGCTATTAGATGACTGTGGCCGTTTCAACTATAAGAAAGAGAGCAAAATTAAATTACGTTTCATCTGGTATAGGAAAGTCAATAACACGAAGAAACTGTCAAAAACATCCTTTAGAAACAATGAATGATAATCTTTAGCAAAGTTCGGAAAACAAAACATAGAAACAATTAATAACTATTCTTGGCAAGGGAAAACAACAAAATAAAATTAAAACAATGGTATAGTAACAATCTTAGCAAGGGTCAACATCCTTTAACAAGAATCAATGACCACTACTATTAAAGGTCAATGATAATGCCTATTAAAGATCAATACCAATCCTTATTAGCTGACAATAACAATACCTAGCACTAACATTGAAAGCATTCCTTAGGGCGATCAATAACAACTAACAAATGCTATAATCGGTTCAAAACAACCTCTAGATATGGTAAATAAGAAACCCTCTCCGGGGTCTCAAAAAATCTCTTTAAATCAACTAATGACAACCCCTAGTTACGGATAATAATAAACTTAGAAAACGGTAACTATAAATTTTAGCAAAACATAATAAGTAATAGGAACGACCAATAACAACCCTTCCTTAGCAGATGTTACCAAAAACTGCTAGCAAAAGCCAATAATAAACTCTAGCAATGGTAAATAAGAACCATCAGGAATTATTACGTCAGGGCTTATAAACATCCCTTAGCAACAAGCAATGATAATCCCTAGCAACAAATAATAATAATATTAGCAACAAATTCTAAGAATTATAGTCACGGTTAACAACAACCTTAGCGAGGGTCAATAACATCCCTTAGCAAAAGTCATAAACAACTCTTAGCAACGTCTAATAGAAAAAATTAAAAACTCTAGAATTGATAAATAATAACCCTTAGAAAAGTCCGAGTAAAAAAAAAGTTCCACTGAGATCCAAGTGGGATCCGGGATAAGGCCCAGCTAAAGTACTAGGTATGAGACCAATTAGTAGTAAAGTAACAACCTTTCCTAAATTTTTTAAAAAGTCCGAATAGTGACAAAAATACCAGAAAAGTTCCATTTTATTTTTTTGAAATTTGTACAAGTGCTGATAAGACTTTTGTAGGAAAAAAGTATCGAAAAAGTCTCATTATTATATTTTTTTTTTAGCAGGACATTTGGGACAAGAGTATTAGAAAAGTTTCATTTTATTTTTATGAAACATGTTCCAAAAAAATTCTGTCGAAATAGGACTGGAGTACCAAAAAAGTTCCAAATATTTCCCTTTTCACCAGGACTTTTTTAGGAGAAAAGTACTTGGAAAATCCCACCTAATTTTTTTGGGGGAAACTTTATAAATCCTAAATTATTCTTGGGACAAAAGTACTAGAAAAGTTCAATTTCATTTTTTCGAAATTTTTGCAAGTGCTGATGGGACTTTTGTAGGACAAAAGCATCGAAAAAGTCCCACTTAATTTTTTTATTTTTATTTGAGCAGTTCTTTTTCAAGACAAAAGAACCAGACAAGTCCCTCTTTAGTTTATCCCACTGATTTTTTTTAGCAGAACTTTTTTAGGACAAAAGTACCGGAAAAGTCCTACCGAATTTACATAATTTTTTTGTTTCTAAACTTGATAAATCCCAAGTGATTTTTGAGACAAAAGTAGTACTAGAAAAAATCCATTTTATTTTTACGAAATTTTTACAAGTGCTGACGATTTATGTCGCAAAAAAATGCTGCTTCAATAGGACTAAAGTACCAAAAAAGTTCAAAATATGTCTCGTTTCACCAGAAAATTTTTAGGACAAAAGTACCGAAAAAGTCCTGCTCAATATTTTTTTAATATGACTTTTTTTTAGGACAAAAGAACATGAAAACTCCATCTTAATTTTTTTTTGAAAAATTTACAAACTTGCAAAAATTTAAAAAGAATTAAGTGGAACTTTTATGATACTTTTGTCCTAAAGAAATCATGCTCAAAATGAAAAAAATTAATTAAGTGGGACTTTTCCGATAATTTTTTTTTCAAGGGTTTGAAACAACCCTTAGAAATGATCGACCCCCCCCCAATTTGTTCCTTTTCCGGAAAAAGAAATACCCTAACTTTTTTTCAAATCGGTCAACGTTAAGGCATGATCAAGGAATAATTTTTACCCTGCCCGCCAACGCCCTTAAATTGTGCCCAGAAGATTCCCCAAAAATGCAAAATAACAGTTTTATGTAAAATTCATGCTAAAGACGGTATTTTTTACAATTTTTTTTTAATTAATTATTTTTATTTTCAAGTTTCAAATAATTTTATAAACAATTTTGAATTGTTTTAACAATGATTATTTATTTAAACAATTTTTTTCGCCTTGAAATCGTGAAAAGTTATTATTTTTGGGGATAAATGATACAGTTGGTGAATTTCAAGAGTAATATTTTTTGTTTAAGATATTTAGTAAGAACTTAAACAATTTTCATTTGTTTAAACAATTTTCCCCTGTCAATCGTAAAAAGTTATTATTTTTTGAAACTGAAGATACAATTAACGAATCTTAAGAGTAATATATTTTTTACCAATATTTGGCAATTATTGAAATTTTATTTATTCATTGAAACAATTCTTTTCTTTAAACAATCAAATATCCTTAAGAAAAAAATATTCGTTAATTGTGTCATTTAATCCAGAAAAAAAAACTTTTCACAATTAACAGTAGAAAAATTGTTTAAAAAAATTAAAATTGTTTAAATAATGATCAAATGTGTTAAGTTAGAAATATTATTCTTAGAATGCATCCACTGTATCATTTATCCCGATAAATAATAACTTTCCGTGACATGCAGGCAAAAAAATTGGTTTCAACAAATAATAATTCTTTAAACAATTGAAAATTACTTTAAAAAAATTTGGAAATGTGTAACTTATCAAATATAAATAATCAATTTAGAAAAAATTCGAAAAAATACCGTCTTTAACATTAATTTTACATAAAACTGTTATTTTGCATTTTGTGGGGCATTTTCCGGGCACAATACAAGAGCGTTGGGGGCGTCAAAATTAAAAGATATTGAGGGAAAATCATTCCTTAAATATTCCATAAGAGGTAACCAACCTTTCATTTACAAAAAGTCATTAAGAAGTACATACAATTTAAGAATTTTAAATTAGATTAAAATCAAATTCAAAATCCTAGAATTCCTGAAAATAAAAACCAGAATCCAGCGACCAAATTTGGACAACCACCATAAAATGCTCCTATTGTAATTTGAAAAAAAAAAAAATTTCTTGAAAAAAAAATTTTTTTTTTCCTTGGACAAAAAATAAAAAAGGGGAAAGAAAAATGAGAAGGCAACCAACCAAATCCCCTTCCTTCTCTTTTTCTATTTATTCCGTCTTCTTTATTTTTATTATTATGAAATCACAACACAAAAACATTAGGAAAAAAAAAAAAAAAAACATTATG
>CAKNYM010051667.1:355497-393220 GCA_932195095.1 Andricus curvator | reverse complement strand
TTATGCCAGGAAGATCATGTACGTAATATATAGAGTTAGCTTAAGACAGATCACAGAAAAAAGTGTTTACTTAAAAAAGTGTTTACTTTAAAAAGTGTTAACGCGATTGGCATGAATCCTCTAGGAACAATTTGCGGGAAAACACTGATGGACAAAGTGAGAAACGAAATAATCCTCAAAGAATGTGGTGCAAAAGAGACAATAGTTGACACGTGGGAAAGAAATCAGTTAAGATGGTTCGGACATGTTGAAAGAATTAAAGATGAACGTGTAACGAAACAGTATGCCCAGGGGCAGGCCGCGGAAAGAATGGTTAGAATGTGTGAATGAGACCCTAATCCGAAAAGACATAAGAAGCGATAGAAACAGGAGAACTTGCATGAAAAACTGAATGGACGTTAAATAAGCTAGAGAAGCATGCCAGGACTGAAAAGTGTGGCGACAAATAGTTAATAAAAAGAATGTGAGTAGAATGAATGACGCTTGAAACAAAAAGACCTTGGATACTATTGGGCCCGACTGGGGAACGTCACATAACAACCTTGTGAAGCTCTTCACTTGGGGGTGATCGCTAGGGAGATTGATCAGCAACCTGGGTCGGAGCAATGTTGCAGAATGAACGTGTTATTTAAATAAAGAACATGAAAATTCTGGATCAATCTAAAACATCTATACCTCCTTCCCAACACTACTATTTTCCAACCGAGCGAGCCACGCCTACCCCGAAAGGGAAATGGCTTAATGGTATAATGGGCGAACCCTTTTCCCTAGCTGCTCGTGGGAACAACAATGACAACACCAAAACATAGTTGTAGTAAGTCCGATTCAAAACAATCGAACGTGCACACTGAAAAAAAAAGATTAGTTGGGACAACTAATAAAATTGTTGGGACTACTATTTTAGTTAGTAAATAATGGTACTGCTATTTAGTTAGTAGTGAGAACAATTTTTGTTAGTTGGGGCACGAGTATTTGCCGTTACTATTTAATTAGGTAGACTAACTATTTCAGTTTGTCAAAACGACTGTCTGTAGGTAGTTGAACTTACTAATATAGTTTGTCATGTCTACTAACAAATTTGTAGGTATAACTATTTTCTTTTTGTCACAGGGACTAATTAAAATATCTGTCACTATACTATCGCAATCTGAATTAAAAAGATCACAGTGGGCACGCGGGCATCTTTTTTTTGGGACATCTTAGAGACGCTGATGTCAGTTCAGCTGATAAGACGCTCTAAAAAAATATGTCCCTATGCCCACTGGGATCTTTCTAATTGCAGATGCACTTCGTAGGTTAGGATTTCCAGTAAAACTTAAAACTCGTTTCATTTTTCAATTTCTTATACATATATTCAAATGCTTCGATATAATCCCTGAAGCCTAAACTTTGCAACACTTCTGATACTTCCATCAATAAATGATGAACGAGATATCAAGTGAGCAACGAGTTATGACGGCCATGTCTAAACGTTCTTCCTCGTTTTACTGCAGGTATGTTGGTACCTTTGTCGCATTCTCAATCGTACCAACTACGGTAGCAAATAAAATAGTTAAGCCACCTACTTTAATTTGTCAGAAAAATCAATTAGTAGTACAGGTGACTAATTTATTAGTAACTCTGACTACTAAAACGTTACTAATGTAAACTAGTCACGAGTACTACAAACGGCTTCCTAAACCGACTACTTGCTTAGTTGGTGTTACTAACTGCACAGTTGTAAGAACCAATGAATGCTTTACTAATAAAAAGGTAGTAGCCCCAACTATTGATTTTTCTCAGTGCAGGGCTCCCGACAATGAGTCGGACAACAATGCCGACTACCCTAGAGTTGGGGGAGCCAATCAATATGGAGTCAATGTGATGGACCGGCTAGATCTCAATATACTTTCGAGTGGACGGATCAACTCAGGATAGTCAATCAGGACGACCTGCTGGAGTGCTATGATACCAGTATGGCCCCTGAACGAAAAGGTTTCATGGCGCGACTGCATGCTCTGTGGTGTGAAAAACATATAAAGCGAAACGCCTACTCAACCGCAGCCAGAACAAGCTAGCTACAGAGAAAGAGATGCGAAACTGAGACCACCCGCAGGCATGCATCCAATAGAGGAAGAGCGATGCTTCAGGACCCGGAGAAACATCAATATTCAGGTTTCTTTCAAGTCTAAACATCTGGCTGAACTGGATGACGAGCTTCGTGGAGATTTTTCAAAGAGGCCGACCTCTGGACTATCAATCGTAGCGTGTATAATGCAGCAAGAGTTTTGGCAGATGCAAACCGTAAAACAAAACCAACGGTTGATCGTAAGACCAAAAGGCGAATGCATCAACTCAACACAAAGATAGGCTGGGCAAGGCAGTACGCGTCCCGCATTCAGTGTGTGATTGACTATATAACATCTGGCAGAAATTTCACTGCCAAGGTTCGACGTTTCGCTCGCGAACTGCGGATCCGTCATCACACACTCAACAAGTCAAAGCTGCTGACCATCAGGCAGCATATTGTTGACAGAATACGGATACTATCTGACGTTAGGAAAAGTCCGGAGTGGAGAGCGAGGTGGATCAGAGAAAATCAACAGGTTTCCTCTGACCCATCTCGACTCTTCCAAGATCCACCAGTTACTGTCGACCACCCGCCCAAACCGAAGGAGGTTGAAGCATTTTGGCGAGAAGTCTACAAATTTCAGCATCGACTGGAAGAAAACACAAAGAACATTAATAGCTTCAAAGAGCTGTGCAATGCCCTCATAGCACCTGAGGAGGAATGCCCACCTATCACTACCGAGGAGGTGAAAAACGTATTAAGAGGCATGAAGAACTATTCCGCTCCGGGACCAGATGGTATCAAGACCTTCTGGTGGAAGAAGTTTCTTTTAACCCACCAGCATCTGGCCCGCATTTTCACCTCATATCTAAATTCGGAAGAGCCTATTCCGGAGTGGTTGGTGGAAGGGCGCACAATGCTCCTGCCGAAAATGGGCAACTGAGCTGACCCTAGGAATTACAGGCCAATAAATTGCCTGAACACGCTGTATAAGATCTTCACAGTTATCCTAAATGATAGGATTGTTCGGACAATTCGAGCTGTGTGGCGAGAGATATACGAACAACGCGGATCAAAGAAAGGCGTAGCAGGATGTCGGGAGAACCTGCTCATCGATAGATGTGTCTGTGAAGACGCAGCATCCTATCAGCGCTACCTATCGATGGCCTGGATTGATTATCGGAAAACTTTCGATTCAACCTCCCATAGACCTCCATAACCTCCATTTGTCTGTTGGAAAGCTTAAAGGTTCATCCACACATCGTGAAGTGCATAGAGAGATTGATACCGCTTTGGAAAACCAGATTTACTATCTCATCTGGAAAACATCGTGTGACAACTAACAGCGTCACCTTTCAGAGAGGTGTCTTTCAGGGCGACACCATGAGTCCTCTTCTCTTTAACCTCACATTATTGCCACTATCTCTTGTACTACGTCATTCCGAAGGGTACTTATGCGGCAAACCTGGAAATCGAAAGCATAAGGTCACTCGTGTATTTTACATGGATGATTTTAAGATGTATGCTAAAAATAAAGAGAAACTACATTTATCTCTAGGGATTGTCAAGAAATACACTTAAGAGATTGGAATGGAGTTCGGGCTAGAAAAATGCGCCAAGGTTTATTTGAAGAAAGGAAAATTTAATGGCATCCCCGAAGACCCTGAGCTCGTCGACAGAAGCGCTATACGACACCTTCGCGCTGGAGTGACCTATACATACCTGGCGTGCCACAGAGCCGCATTCAGGAAGTGAAATCTATAAAGGATACTCTCCGATGCAGATACAAACGTCTCATCCGACGGATTTGGTCTTCCGAACTGTCGGCGAGGAGCAAAGTATCTGCGACGAACATGCTTGCCATCCCGGTAGTATTCTATTCATTTGGAGTGTTTCCATGGACGAAGGACGAGATGAGATGCCTTAATATCGGGACGCGCAACGTTTTGCACATGAACAAAAGCATGCACCTTAAGTCTTCTGTTCCGCGAATTTACATCTCACGCCGCCAAGTTGGTCGCGGAATATTAAATCTTGAATGTCTTCAAAACAGTATTATTCTGAGTACAGCTCACATAGTCGCAAACGGACGAGACCCTCTTCTTAAAATGGTCACGGAACACGAAGAAATGGACACAGGTTCGTTTCTGTAGAAAGCAGCAGAGGAGGCTGCTGAAACACTCGACCTTGACTTCAATATCAGGGGTGAGAAAAATGCATCAAATCTTATCCATCTCGAGTACTCACTCCTGAAGGCCCGGATTAAGAAAGCACAGGAGAAAAACTTCCGCGAACAGCTCCTCGACAAGAGGATGCACGGCATCTTCCACAGAAATGTGGAGGATCAGTGTATGTCGTATGAGCTAACGTTTGCTTTCCTAAAATCACCCGGATTGAAGTCGGGCACGGAAGGTTTCATTTTGGCATGTCAAGACGGTGTTATTTCCACTCTAGCATACCGTCGTCATATTTTGAGCCAAGACATTCCCCATGATAGCTGCAGAGCATGTCATGCACACCACGAGCATCAAGGACACATACTATCTCGTTGTCCAACTCATGCAGGAACGACCTACATCCAAAGTTACAATGCGGCACTAAGATTGCTTTATTACCATCTCTGTCACTCTTATGGCATTAGCCCAAATACCTCTCCCCTAAACGCTCCTAGAGAAATAGAGTCAATTGTCGAAAATGAGAAGTGCCGCATATACTGGAACTTCATATTCTCGACAATTGTTTCTGTTGCGCACTCGAGGCCTGATATAGTTCTCCTTGACTTCGAGAAACGAACCATGTTCGTTATCGAATTTTCGGCACCAGCTGACAAAAACGTCACAGCCAAGGAGAAAGAAAAGAAAGAGTGTTATAAAGACCTTATAAGGGATTTGCGACGGTTATACCCGGAATATTCTGTTAAGCTAATTGTCTTGATCATCGGCGCTCTTGGAGGTGCGAAGGTTTCACTGGTTAATAGCCTGAAAAGCATCCCTGCGTGTCAACAAAATGCTGAGACACTTGCGGGGAAAATGCAGAGGCGGTCGTCCTTGGGTCGCTCCGTGTCCTCACTGTAACCACCTATTTCACGGTCGTGAGACGTGGTTACAGCTGAAATTTTACCGCGATTTCGCTGAGAGTCCTTATGACAAACTTTTAACTATATTTGTCCTCCGAGTTTTATTATTTGGTAATTTATTTTTATTATTCACTTTTTTACACTTCTAAGCCTGACTAAGTTCAGCATTTCTCATAGGCCAATTTAGGTTCTTCAATAATACAAAGATTTTTTAGGAAATATAGTGAAAAACTAGAAGAATACGTAGCGCGCGATTTAGATGCTACTTTTTTGGAATTTCAAATAGGTGTTGCAGTAATGAAATCCGATAAAATGTAATATTTTTGTTGATACTTAAAAAATTGTAACTAGGTAAAAAATTATTTTTCCGTAGCTATGATTTTATATTATTTACATTTGCTTTGTTCAGCATTACAACAATTTATTTCGCATTTGAATAAGAGAAAATGGTGGAAGTTGCTTTTGTAAATTTGTATTCCGCGGCAAGTCGAGATCGTGCTAGCTAAAACAAAACGATGTGATGTGACGCGGTGATTGGGGAATCTCGCCGTTTACGGCCGCTGCATACCACGAAATTCCAATTTATAAAAACAAACTATTTCTCATAATCGTATTCCAATTAAATGTTTATAATTTGAAACGAACCATATAATTTACTACATTTTAGGAGTAATGTTGAGTTCGTGAATTCCAATTCTGCTGTGATGTTTCATAAACTTTATTTTCAATAAAATTCGAAATCTTTGAATATTGCAAACTAGAATTGAACAAATTTAATGATGTCCGCATTTGCGAAATTTTTCCAAGGTATCTCATGAAAATTGGTTTATTACCTTGAAACCTTTCAAAATCCTTTTAAACCTTAAAACATGCATATTTTGTTTTTAATTCTTTTAAAAAATTTTCAAAAAATATTTCATTATAAAAATTCCCCTGGAATATTGGAAATTCTACTTCAACCATTTTGGAAGTCTTGTGAAATTTTGAAAAATCTTTCTAAATATTCGCTGAAAATAAATTTTTCAAAATAAACCTCATTTAAAATTTTCCTAGGAATTTTAATAATATTTTTTTATCCTCTTGATACCTTTCAAAATTCTTTGAAAAATATTCGAAAAAGAAAATGTACGAAATAATACCATTGCCGACAATTTAAAATTCCTAAAATGGAAAATTCCGGAATAATAAGATTCCTGACAGTTTACAGTATGACTGTATTTAAACAATTACAACAATTGTTTAAATAATGCATGAGTGAGAAAATATGTTAATCAAATAAAAGTAGTTTATTTGATTTATTATTTAATAATTTTTTAATTGTATACATACCGGAATTTCATAATTAAGGAACTTCCCAAATTTTTGTGTGAATTTGTGTGCTAATTTCTCAAACAAGTTTTTCAAAAGTTCCCAATTTTTTAGTTTTTACATTAAAAATGTTAACAACTGTGAGGAAAGTTTTACATCGCCAGACACCGAACAGATATAGTGTATAACGATCTTAATGACAGCTTTACCTACAATGCTGAAAATAAATAATAATTTCAAGGATCACTAGATGAGCGATCACGAAATTCGGTCAAGATTTATTTAACATATCATATTTCTTTTCCGTTTTCTATGATTAATCTGTCGTGTAAGTATACGATTTTAGGTTGGGGTGCCTCATCCAAAATCACGAACGTCCAAAATGTAGTTACTATTATTTACTTCTTCGAACTCTGATTGTGTTTTATTTGCTAATCACTTAGGTGATTCACCGAGTGTAATCCTCAAAATATATTTCACTTGCTAATTATCAAGTGACATTAAACAATATTTATTTCAGACAATGCTCCGAGCACCCAAAGGAATAGCAGCGACACTGCTCCCTCCGCACGCTCTGAATCGTGAGTTAGCCAATCTGCTCTCAGAACGCCTAGGAACATTTCTTCCGCGCCGTAAATAACTGGACGGTTGGCTAATTTAGAAAACGGTCCCGTTTCACGGTGTCATGGTGGACTCCCATGGCACACTGTAAAAAAAATTTCTTGTAACTATCCACTGCGTTTTTTTAATTTTACCAAAACCTGTAAAATGACTGAGTTCAAAATAGTGAACTTCCAACCTCAAATGTAGAAACGTCACTTTGAATGCAGTGGTTTTACCAATTTTTGTAAATTTACCTCTCTGAAAGTAGGAAATAATTGCACTCAAATATTTCCTACTTTCAGAGAGGTAAATTTACAAAAATTGGTAAAACCACTGCACTCAAAGTGATGTTTCTACATTTGAGGTTGGAAGTTTACTACTTTGAACTCAGTCATTTTACAGGTTTTGGTAAAATTAAAAAAACGCAGTGGATAGTTACAAAATTTTTTTTTTACAGTGCAGATGAAAGCAGTGGATGAAAGCGGAAACTCATGAGACTGAAAAAGACGGATAGATCTATTTGTCTCTTTTACTCTCACAAGTTTCTGCTTTCATCTGACATGGGAGTCCACCATCAAAGTCTCCATGTAGACCACGAAGCGTGATGTGGAATCATGCTCTCGTCGCACACGTGAGGCCCCTTCGACGTTTGCGCCGACTCGAATCTTACCACTCT
Source organism: Andricus curvator (assembly GCA_932195095.1). NCBI lineage: Eukaryota > Metazoa > Arthropoda > Insecta > Hymenoptera > Cynipidae > Andricus > Andricus curvator. Next base: position 385,507 of record CAKNYM010051667.1, on the reverse strand, counting down.
CATTTAGGCTAGCATATTTTACGCAGCATATTTGCTACGCAGTACGCGCGCTTACTTTACAATCGCAGGTGTTACCAGGCGCAATTACAAAACATTTAAAACTTGGCGGTCTCTAAGTGCAGTGTATTGCGATCGCCGGATAATCCAATTTGTTAATGATTTGAAACTTGAGAAGATTGTGAGTATGCGAGGTCTACATGATTATTAAATAAACATATGAATTGTGTATTAAAAGTGTGGTTGTCATTTTTTTTGACACAGTAAAAATCAATTTAGAATTTCAAAAGGGCTCTAGATCGAACGTGCGCGGCAAGTCAAAACAGGTATTCCTATACTGCCGTACTAAGGAAAAACTTACCTAAGTGACTTTACGATTACAATTTATTTTTGTATACCTGTCAGTGGTAAAGTCAACCTAAAGTCTAAACGACAATGTCACTTACTCAAGATTTTCTTTAGGACGGCAGTGTACCGAGTTTAGTGATGGGCACTGCTCGGGCTGACTGTGGTAATACCTGACCTGACCGGTAATGTCCGGTCATGACGGTGAAAGTTGGTAAAACGCGGTCAGACCCAAATATCTCCAACAGGAAAGATTTTTTTATATAAAAAAGTGGTTTAGTTGTTAGGAAATACCCTATGCTAAACTTGTACAAAAAGTTTTTCGGTTCTAAATGTTCCAGTTATTCTCAAAGTTATAAAAATGCGAAAAAGCTGAGCATAGCAGACGACACTTTTGACAGTTTCACGCGAGTTTCGAGGGGAATTTGAAAATGACACTTTACAAATCGACAAATTACATTGAAAATCTGTTGCATTTATTAAGTAATATTTTTAAATTAATATTTAGTAGTATGCTAAGTTATTTTGAATAACATTTCAATGAATATGACACTTAAATATTAAGTTAAGTACTGTGTATCGTATAGGTTATATTCCCTAAATTAAAATACTGTTTTTTTGTCTTTAAATAACATAAAATTGATATCTAATTATTATGAATTTAGATTTATGAGTAATTTTTGTAAATATTGTATTATTTGTTATTACTTGTATTGTCATTGTTCCCATTTTTAATTATAATAATTGCCTTATGGAATTTCGTCACATATAAATAATAATAAATAATAAATTATTTACACAAATTACTCATAAATCTACATTCATAATAATTAGATATCAATGTTATTTTATTTAAAGACAAAAAAACAGTATTTTTATTTAGGGAATATAACCTATGCGATACACAGTACTTAACTTAATGTTTAAGCGACATATTCATTAAAATGATATTAAAAATAACTTAGCATACTACTAAATATTATTTTAAAAATATTACTTAGTAAATGCAACAAATTTTCAATGTAATTTGTAAAGTGTCATTTTCAAATTCTCCTCGAAACTCGCGCGAAACTGTCAAAAGTGTCGTCTGCTATGCTCAGCTTTTTGGAATTTTTATTACTTTGAGAATAACTGGAACATTTAGAACCGAAAAACTTCTTGTGCGAGTTTAGTATAGGGTATGTCCTAACAACTAAACCACTTTTCTCTATAAAAAAGCCTTTTCTGGTGGAAATATTTTGGTCTGACCGCGTTTTACCAACATTTACCGTCATGACCGGTCAGGATTGGTCATGACTGTGAAATACCGAGCAGCGCCCATCACTAACCGAGTTACAATACAACAGTGGCAATGACGCCGAAGTAAATAATCAATTCACCGCTAGCAGTCCTGTATGCCCTAATATGTCCCGAGGATAACTTTTGTTCAAAAGGTCAAAAAAGTACCCCGATTACGAATATCTTGGTTATTTTTTCGAAGTCCTGGTCAAAAATAAAACTTTTTTGCCTCTTGCACTTTTTCCGTAGGCTAAACTGCTGCAATTTACAGCCTTGCAAACAAATGATTTTTTAAAAGAATAAAATTGATCAAATGAAAACTTCTCTCTATGTTGTTAAGTGGTTGTTAAACAATTGCTATTTCTAAGAGGAAATCTTCTACACTTTTCATTTGTCAATGAAAAAATCATCCAGACCAAACAGTGACATAATTTTCCGTGAAACTGTGACGAAACCTATACCCACCATTGCCATTATTGTTTATTTTACATGAACTCTCTTTTTGTTTTTTATAAAAATTATTATAAATAAAAATCCTTAATGACCATAATTCATATTTTTTAATTTTTTCATTAATCTTTGACACAAGATGAAACTTTTTACTCTCTTGACATTTTCTCGGATGACGAGCCATTATTTATTCACAGCCTTATAAATAATATATTTTTCATAAAACTGTACGCTCGCCTACAAGCGACCATTTTAAAGTTATTCGCGATAAACTTTTTTATAACGTTCATAATACCGTAAATAGTACAATTATCGCTTTTAGCATTTGCAATACCTGCTACTTATTGTTTTTAACTATTTTTATTTTAATGAGACTCAAATAGTAAAATAGATTTTTTTGAAATTTTTATATTAATCTATGTCACAAAATAAAACTTTTCACTCATGATATTTTCTCGTACGGCTAGCCATTATTTATTCACGGCCTTATAAACAATGTATTCTTCATAAATCTACGCCCCCTACAAGTCATAACTGAGGAGCCGGATGCAAAAAGGAGATATAGAATTATTTTGCTGGAATGGGGAGGCCCCTGAGAATTAGAGAATCAAGTTTTGAATTTTAATTTTTAAAATATGTATCTACATTGAAAATTTATTGGCGCATCTTTTTTCTCTCAGTAAAAAAGTGGTATGTTTTTTAGTTTTCGATTCATTCATAGAAAACAGTTTTTTCTCTGATTAAAATATTTCGCCTTTTTTCACTTCAACTCGCGACGAAATGGGAAGTTCTTGATATTTTTAAATAAAATTCATAAGAAGTATGCATTGTCATGTTCTACGGCCGATGGAGTTAGCGAATGTTCAAAATTTTCGTTTGAAACAAAGTTATACATGTTTTTCCGAGGCGTTGCATAATTCATGGACAAACAACTTGGATCATGTCGGGAGTCGAGCGAATTTTGAGCAAGCGAAAACTGCCAGCGAGAAAGTTATGCAAGATCGTTCAAAGAAGTTTTCTAAAAATTTTTAGCCCAATTGAAATAGTGTTTAACGAACTGTAGATATTTTAATTTTCCGGCGCGATCGATTTTCTCCTGCGAAGGCTGCGACCCGGCCGGTAAGACTCGCTACCCAGCTAACCTGTTACCATCCTGAAAGGTTCCTGAATGATCACATGTTATCAGAGGAATTGTTACTTGTATCTCAGTCTTCTAGCAGGTAACGGCATAATCGCCGTAGTTTACTAGGGAGGCTTGTTTGCAACCGTTCCCTGTCAGACTAGTAACATGGCGGTAACAGCCGGCAGCGATCTTCATTTATACATATACATTTTGGGTCTAACCTCTATAATGTAATTTCTTTTTCGTAAGGGTTCAGCTGATAAATATCTGTTTTTTTATAAAAGCTTTGTTCACATATTATCTCCCTTTTCTGGAACTTATTTATCGTTTAATTATGTTCCTTTCCAACATTTTTGCAAAAATATTCATAATTATAATTCCGAAACGATGTATATTTTGAGGTTAAGCTGTTAAGGTTAAGCTACCAACAGCCATACCACGCTGAAAAAACCAGTTCTCGTCAGATCACTGAAGTTAAGCAGCGTTGGGCGCGGTTAGCACTTGGATGGGTGACCATTCGAGAAAACTGAGTGCTGTTGGCACATCGTGGGTGTGGTGAGCCCACACTTGTAGTTATTTACTACAAGTTATCAACCTAGAAACACTACCCGAATCAGGTAGTGTCACGCCTACCCCGAAAGGGAAATGGCTTAATGGTATACAAGCTGTCATTGCACGTTGCGTTTCCAAACATCACTTTGTTACAAGCATGTGATTACAATGGCGGGATAATGTTACCTGCTTCGCTTGTAATTTGTTACTACTTTGAGTGGGAAATATATTGTCACTGGGTGACCAGCATGGAAGTCACCAGTGACTGGTTTTTTTAATCTTGTTACAATTATGTGACTATTCGGACTAGTAACTGTGTTAGCTGGGTAGCTACAGCGTTAGGTGAAACTGCACTCTGCGTCAAATTTCGGTAGTATTAAAATAAAAATAAATAATAAATAAGTTCAAGAATATAAATAACATAAAATAAATAAAAGTGGAAATGATATATTTAACACAGATTTTCATTGTTAAATATTAATTATTTAATCAAACAAATAAAATACTAGAGATTTAACTGTCTCTCAAAAAATGATTCTAATTTAATTTACTGTTTAATGTAACCAGACTTTTTTTATTTAAAGCTTATTATTATCACTTTAAAACAACAGTAAGTTTATTCTTCAAATTATCTCTCATTTTTTAAATAAAAACCTTCACTGCATTTATATTATAAATTTTTTGATATCTTTCATAATACATGTCTAGACATAACTTTAAAAACAAATAAAATATCACGTATTGTATCAACGGTGTGCTCTGCTAGTCTAGGGATACTATACTAAAGTGATCTATTTTATTTTTGTTTGAAAACAATCAGAAAGTGTTTGCAAGTACACGGAAAAAAGTGGATCGTTAGAAGAACTCTCTAAACCAGTAGTTCTAACTATTTTAAATTGAAGGGCAGCTTTTCGTATGTGAATTTTGTTAAAATTACTATTTTGTGTCCAGGTAAGTTAAACTGACTTTTTAAAAGAATAGGATGAACAATTTCAAATAATAAGATGCACTGCACCACTTGGTAACTGTCCACACTCAGCGAGAAGATGAGTTAATATTTCGTGGTAATCCTTACTTCTGTGAATTAATTTACTTAATTTACTTCACATAACTTTAATTCACTTAATTTACGATTATTCTTACACAATTGCACGCACAGAGACTTACACATATAATCGCACATAATTCTATATTTGTACCGATTGTACTATACGGTAGCGAGACATGGACATGTCAAGAAAAGGACAAGAGTAAAATTAACGCGATTGGCAGAAGGGACACTAGTTGACATATGGGAAAGAAATCAGTTAAGATGGTTCGGACATGTTGAAAGAATGAAAGATGAACGACTGACCAAACAGGTGTATAAAGGTAAAGTAAATGGCAGAATGCCCAGAGGTAGACCGACGAAATAATGGTTAGAATCTGTGAATGAGACATTAATCCGAAGAGACATAAGAAGCCATAGAAACACGAGAGCTTGCATGAGAAAATGCATGGACGTGAAGGAAGCTAGAGTAATATGCCAGGACAGAAAAGTGTGGCGACAAATAGTTTGTAAACAGAGTGACAATAGAGTGAATGACGCCTGAAACAAAGACCTTGGATACTAATGGGCCTCAGTGGGGAACCACACATAACAATTTTGTGAGGCTCTTCACTTGGGGTGATCGCTAGATAGATTGATCAGCAACCTGGGTCGGAGCAGTGTTGCGGAACGAACGTGTTATTTAAATAAATAACACGAGAATTCTAGATCAATCTAAAATATCTAAACCTTAAACCTATATACCTATCTACCACTACACTACAACTTTCCAACCGAGCAAATCACTCCTACCCCGAAAGGGAAATGGCTTAATGGTATAATAATAATATATGTATTATTATAAAATGATTAAAATTACAATTTTTGAAAAGTACATATTTTGTATTATTGAAAATTAAGACTTGAAAAAATGTTTTCGAATGAAATTTGTGGAATTCTTAATTTGATTTTATTATCATGTCACTTTATTTAAAACGCAACATTCATTTACATAACTGATATATAAATAAAAAATAGTTTAAACATCGTAATAAAATATCAAATGCAAAATCGAAATCACTATTTTAAGATGAGACAAACGTTGAATAGTGATTCAAATTTAAATTTTTTGCAAAGATACAATTTTTCTCATGAGATATGGGGATGCTGAATTAAAATAAAAACTGTAGACAGAACACGCAGGATACAAGAATGGAAAAATGTATACATTCTTTATTTTTGAGACTTTAATAAAGTTCATATAGAAATTACAACCTTTAAATATTTTCATCAGCAAAAAAAAAAAGAATTATTATGAACCATGATTTTCGCGGCTTGCCGGCCGAGCCGCAGCCTACGCGGGAGAAAATCGATCGCGCCGGAACATTAAAACAGCAACAGTTTATTAACTACGGTTTCAACTGACCTGAAATTGGCCAGAAAACTGATCTGAATCTTTCTGAATAACTTTTTCACTGACAGTTTTCGCTTTCTCGAAATTCGTTTGACACCCGAAACGATCAAAGTTGTTTGCGCACGAATTATGCAACGCCTCGAAAAAAAATTATTAACATTTTTTCAAACAACATTTTGAGTTTTCGCTGACTTCGTCGGTCGCAGAACATGATAATGCATATTTCTTATAAATTAAAAAATATATATATCAAAAAGTTTCCGTTTCATCAGGAGTTGAAGTGAAAAAGGAGAAATATTTTAATCAGAGAAAAAAACCGTTTTCTTTTTTAATAATTCGAAAACTTGGAAAAATACAACTTTCTAATGGAGAGAAAAATATGCGACATTAAATTTCCAATGCTCCCCAATCCAGCAAAAAAATCAGTATCTTCTTTTTGATCCCGGCGCCTCAATTTGCAAGTTATTAGCGATAACCTGTTTTATAACGTTATTTTTACCTTAAAAGTATGACAATTTCTAAACAAAAATTCACGAAGAGAAGTTGTTCTTCGATCGGAAGATTTCTTTTTGCTTTCAAGAGGTCTAACCTCGATATGGACAATTTACAAGTTTCCAATTTTTCTGATCAATAATTTCTGAGGAACAACTGCGCAAATATGTCCGTTTTTTAAAATAATTATTTGTTTGTAACTCTGTAAATTTCAAACGGCTTATCCTATTAAAAACTGTTAATAAATAATAAAATCGTTTTAAAAAATGTTAAAAGAAAAATTGACCAGGATTTCGAAAAAAATAAACAAAATATTCGTTATCAGGGGACTTATTTTGACCTTTTGAACCAAAACGTATCTCAGGGACTTCTTAGTGCATATAAAAGTGTTAGTGGAAACTGGATCTAAGAAGTTTTACAGTACCATTGGAAATTGTGTGGAAAAGTACGAAATTTGTTAAGGATTATGAATATTTTTGTTTGTCAGCACCCGCGATGGAAATGCTACTTCGGAGTCTCGTCTCGAGACGACGAAGTTGTCGATTCCTCAACTGATGACGTCACAGTGGCAGAAGTGAGTACTTTTCCCACTAGTGGGAGGGTTGGACAAAGTATTATGTGAACCTATTCTTGTTTTTAAGGATGTTGTAATTTTATGACATCACAAATTACCAACCGTTCCGTGTATTGATGGATTTCGTTTCCACTCATTTAAAACGAGGGCAATTATAAGTAGGGTAACGCAACCAATTGCCGAGGGGGAACAATTTTTCGAGGAAACAGTTGATTTTTTCTAACCTAAAACTTAAATTATATGTTTTTTTTAGTAGAAGTCATTGGATCAAAATCATTTAGGCTTCTCAATCATAAGAATTAAGTGTACGTACAAGAATTGTGAAAATAGAAAGAATTTTATCTTCCGCCTTTGACTGCTCGCACAATAGGACCACAATAGGACCACAATAGGACCTAATCTCTTATTATTATTGTCTTATAAGGCTGGTCCATTTTAGTCCCGTAGCACTGCGCTGCGGTTTAACCCTAGGCTTCCATCATCAAAATTTCCTATGTTATTAAAATTAAAATAAAAAAACGTTGGCACTATAAAAATGAAGAGAAAGGAAAAGAAATTACAAGGCAGTTCGAATAGGAATGGAAACATAAAAATGTTACATCTTAAATTGAGAAATGTATTTAAATTCAGAGATGAACTTAAATTAAGCAAAAATTTATATGAATTCAAGTAAAGTTGATCTGAATTTGCGGAAGCGTATGAATTAATTCTGAAATTCAAATATTGAATATGTCTTATTAAGTCTCAAGAAAGAAAGTAATATACTAGTTGGACAAAATCGGAAACATCAAACAACCCTTTTTTAGTAGAAAATTACATATTGAAGTGTGTGAAAAAAGTTACACTTATATTCTCCTTCCAAGTTATATACTTCACTTTGAGGTTATGCCTCGTGCACGTCTCAAGAAAATGAGAAGTGTACGATGTTGGATGCCGTACACAGTTCTACTGTCCGGCAGATCCTGCCTACTTTAGTGTAACCATAATCAGACAAATTTACCGGATAACAACCTAGCTCACGGCACCGGACATCTATACATACCCTAAAACCTATTGTACTATGTTGAAGTATCATTTAAGTCCTTTAGCATGAGTACATATACCGCCAGACGAGTCCACTTCAATGGGTATAGACCTGTACAAATTTTTCTTTTACTAAGGAGGGCTAGATGTCTAGGGACTGTATGAATTAAATCTCAACCAGTGAAAAGCCGCGGCTGCATCCGACTTTATTAAAAGTACTCGCATTTGCCTGCACGTTCGGCCAGGAGAAATTAAAACTACAGAAAACCGCCTTCCGAGTTCAGCCGATTTTTCGACAATCGAGTTTGAAGGCACACATTCGACTCTACCCATAGAATCCACACAATCATCTCTGTTAAAATGAACCAGTGAAATCTCACTGGTTGAAACTGCCAGAAGTGTGTCACTGACAATCAGTGAGAATTCACTGGTTCATTCAGCGGAGTTCGGGCACTGCTTCGGGCACTTTTTCGCTGCTGGACCAGATTGTATCAAGAACTTCTGGTGGAAGAAGTTTACTTTTACACACCAACATTTGGCCCGCATATATTCTCCTGCCGAAAAAAGGCAACTTGTCCAACCCAGAGAATTACAGGCCAATAACTTGTTTGAACACACTGTATATAGCTATTTACGTGACAAGTGTGGAAAGTAGGCAATTCCCGATGAGTGTGAAGTTGGCGTCACGAGCCGAAGGCGAGTGACGGCATCACACGAATCGGGGATTATCTGGTTCTCACACTTGTCAAGTACAATACTTTTCACAGCGAGTCTAAGGAAAGAGTTCGATTTACGGAGTGGTATTCTCAATAAATAAGTGAATTTGTTTATTTATTTTGATCAACACTAATTATATTATTTGTTATGTTACAATTATTCATATTGAATACAGTTGAGCCGATTTTATTTCCTGACAGTTTCTGAGTCATGGCAATACGACGATCAATGTAAGTCGCATTTTCTATACGTCTCATTACATTGTTCCTTTGGCTACTTTACAACCTCTAGAGGTGTAAAGTAGCATACTTTGCAAACTCTAGAGGTGTAAAGTGAGAAGCTCAGAAATCGGCAACTTTCCAGAGTCTACGGAGGCACGGAAAATCGAACTTTCCGCAGACGTGCTGTGAAAAGATCTTTACAGCTGTCCTAAACAACAGAATTGTTCAACGAATTGAGCCTATGTGGCGAGAGATGTGCGAACAACGTGGCTCGAAAAAAGGTGTAGCAGGCTGTCGAGAGAACCTGCTAATTGACAGGTGTGTCTGTAAAAACGCTGCAGCCCATCAGCGCGTCCTGTCAATGGCCTGAATTGACTACCGGAAAGCTTTCGATTCAACCTCTCATAGACTTATCATCTGTCTGTTGGAAAGCTTGAAGGTGCATCCACACATAGTGAGATGCATAGAGAGATTGGTGCCTCTTTGGAAAACTAGATTTACTATCTCATCTAGAAATTATCGTGTGACAACGAACAACGTCACCTTCCAGAGGGGTGTCTTTCAGGGTGATACCATGAGCCCTTTGCTTTTTTGCATCACACTTCTGCCTCTATCTCTCGCACTACGAAATCCTCCTGGATACCTCTGTGCCGACACTAATCAGCGCGAGCATAGGGTCACTCATGTATTTTATATGGATGACCTGAAGATCTATGCCTCTGGTAAAAGCAAACTTCAAACTGCTATAAATATCGTCAAGAACTACACAGAAGAGATTGGGATGGACTTTGGTTTGGACAAGTGTGCTAAAATTAATCTGAAGAATGGAAGGATTACTGGCGTTCCCAAGGACCCTGAGCTTGTGGATATAAGTGTTATTAGACATCTTAATCCTGAAGAGACCTATACATACCTGGGCGTGCCTCAAAGCCGCACTCAGGACGTAATATCAGTGAAGAGTCCCTCCGAAGCAGATACAAGCATCTTCTTCCACAGATTTGGTCTTCCAATCTGTCGGCGTTGAACAAGGTATCTGCGACTAACATGCTTGCCGTACCGGTTCTACTCTATTCGTTTGGGGTCGTTCAATGGACGAAGAACGAGCTTAAAGCCCTTGATGTCACCACACTTAAAATCATGCATATGCATAACCGAATTGTTCTAAGTACAGCTTACATCGTTGCAAATGGCAAAGAGCGTCTCCTAAAAATGATCAGGAACCACGAGATGATTAGCGAAGGAGCGTTCATTTACAAAGCAGCGGAGCAAGCGGCCGAGACCCTGGGCCTGAATTTCAACATCAGAAGTGAGGAAAGTGCATTACTCCATCTAGATGCTTCACTTTTGAAAGCCGAAGTGAAGAAAGTAGAGGTTGAAAAATGTCACCAACAGCTACTCGACAAGAAAATGCACGGAAACTTTCACAGAAATGTAGAAAAAAACCTTGTCGAAGGAGCAACCTTTTGCTTTCCTCAGATCATCAGGGCCTAATTCAGGTACAGAGGGTTTTATTTTCGCATGCCAGCGCGGTGTCATTTCCACCTTAGCATACCGCGACCGCATTTTATGTCAAGAAGTTCCCAGTGATAGGTGCAGAGCGTGTCATGCACACGCAGAGTACCTAGAACACATACTATCTGGGTGTCCAACCCACGAAGGAACGACGTATATCTACAGACATAATGCGGCCCTAAGAGTGCTTTATTACCATCTTTGTCGCTCTCACGGTGTTGGCCGCGAACCCGCCCTGTCGATTACTTCAAGGGAGATAGAGTCAATTGTTCAAAACGAGAAGTACCAAATTTTCTGGAACCACGATTTTCGGACAGCAGTCTCTGTTGCACACTCGAGGCCTGACATCGTTCTCCAAGACTTCGAGAAACGAACTATATTCGTGATCTAATTCTCGGCTCCGTCCGAATACAACATCACTGCCAAGGAGAAAGAAAAGGAGAAGAGGTATCAAGACCTTAAATGAGAGCTGCAATGACTACCCAAAATATTCGGTACAAGTAATTTTCCTTTTAATAGGTGCTCTCGGAGGTAGCCCAATCATTTGAGACTTTTGTCACCGGAAAAACCGCGGGCGGAGAATTTTTTACGCAGTTAAGTGTCCCCCGCGGAGTAGATTAAGAAATTACCTAGTTGTCCAAGAATTAATTACCGGAAGTGTCCGCCATCTTCGATTTTGTGTTTTCGTCGATTTACACGCGTATTTTGCGTTTCTTGATAAAAGATTTGTAGAGAACTTGATTCTCTACGATTTTAATCGAGTCGATATTGTTGTAAAAAAATTATTTGTCGTTAACAATAAGCAAAAAGTGTGGAAAATTAGGAAAGTGCCGCAGTTTTTTCCACTCTTTGACTATTTGTAATGAAAATAAGTGACATATTCAGAAGGCAAAGTTGTAGGGGACTCAATTTCCAACAACTTTTGTATTGACAAGTTTTTGGTGCGACGTGTAGATCACGGACAGGAACGCTCTCAATACAGAGGCACGGCGGAAGCGACTCGTATCTCATTTCCACACCACTGCTACGAACGCAGTGCATATGTTTTCGGCAAAGCCTAAAGTGGCGGCAAATCTAAGTTTGCCTAGGCCATTCGCGTATTGTGGAAGCGTTTTAGGCAAAGTCCGAAATCCTATGTGATTTCGCGCATTGCCTGGTACTTTAGGCGCATAGTCGGAAGCTAGTTGCTTTTACGGGCTAAGCCTGGCGTGAATTCAGGCAACCCCAGGTGTGCCAAATGTGTCATAGGCAAAGTAAGAAAACAAAACATTCGCTTTGAATTGTCCAGCTTACGAATCCTACGATATTAAAAGTTTGTAAATACTAGAATGAAGTTGTTTCTTTCCCAGTACGTTTCTTAAATCAAGGTTTCTATTATTATCTTGACGTGTGAATAGCACATCAGAGAGCGTGTTACAATGGACAAGAGTTCTTATGTGATAATATAATCTTCATTTGAAACGAACGAAAACGAAAGTGTAAATGGCTTTTCTCACAATATGAGTGAGATGATGTTCAGAAAAAAAGACATGAAGAAATCATAAAATTCACATTTGATTCAATCCGCACAAATTGTAATTCTAATTGGCGTAGTTTTTAAAAGATTTCATGATGGTTTCTATAAAATAGGAACGAAAACCGAAATAATGTCTTCATTGTCCTCCACAAATCTGTTACAAGAATGAAAATGAAAAGTTTTGAAAATTAACGATATACCAAATACTCTCTTATCATTACAAAAAATTAATAGTCAAAATTCTGTGTTTAGTGGGCAAGATTTTTCAAGATTTAATCGTGTGAAAAAGTGTACGTCAAAGCTGTGCAAGTGCTAGAAGGCAAAAATGCATTTGTAATTAAAAATATCATAATTCGACATCTTACGTTAACAAGTAACCAGTATATTATAACTATTCCCATTCAATGTTGTTTTTTAAAACATAACCATATATATATATATATATATATATATATATATATACACGTACATTGATACAATACTGCATTCTCAATTTGCCCACAACATATTTGGCACATCTTACGTTGCCTAAACTAAAGCCAGGTGAAGTTCCTTCCAACTTTGCCTAAAGCACATTTGGCACACCTAGGTTTGCCTGCTTCGGACTTTGCCTAAAATGCATCCGCAATACGCGCATTGCCTAGCCAAACTTAGGTTTGCCGCCACTTCGGGCTGTGCATATATTGTGTCCAACAGCGCGAGTTCCCCCACACCGCTCTGTTGAGAGCGTTCCTGACCGTGATCTACACCTCGCACGAGAAACTTGTTCATACAAAAGTTGTTGAAAATTGAGTCCCTTGAAACTTTGTCATTTAAATGTGCCACTTATCGTCAATACAAATAGTCAAAAAGTGGAAAAAACTGCGCCGCTTTCCTAATTTTACACACTTTTTGCTTATTGTTAACAACAAATAATTTTTTTACAACAATATCGTCTTGATGAAAATTGTAGAGAATCGAATTTTCTACAAATTTGTTACTTACCTTTTTCATCGAGAAGTGCAAAATACGCGTGCAAATCGACAAAAACACAAAATCCAAAATGGCGGACACTTCCGGTAATTAATTCTTCGACAATTATGTGATTTCTTCATCTGCTTCGCGAGAGACACTTAACTTCGTCGAAAGTTCTCAGCCCGTGATTTATCCGTTTCTTATATCGAATTTGATCTAAAGTCATTGGGCTAAGGTGCGAATCTATCACTGGTTCGTAACCTTAAAGCCATACCCGCGTGCCAAAAATATGCCAAGAGACTTGCGAGATGGATGCAGAAAGCTGTCATCCTTTGGTCGCTTCGTGTCCTCAAGACACACGAGGGTTTCGTCGGCCTGTCGTTGTGATTTCATCGTGCCCTGTGACCACCCATCTCACGGTTGTGAGACGTGGCCATAAGTGTGATTTACCGCGATTCTATTGAGAGCTGGTGTAATTTTTTAGATGGCAGTTTCTCTCAGTGGGACCCTTCGGTGGTTGTTTAACCGTTTTTTGTAAATTATATATATATATATATATATATATATATACCTAATAATCTCTGAACCCGGCACATTATGGCGCAGTAGCGCCCAGAGAGGAGCGATGTAAAAAAACTTCTGATACAGTACTGACAAAAGCAGTCAGGCGTGAAACCGGCGGGAGATCGGGCGGCACAGAATCGGAAGATGAGTGTAAATAGAAATTATATTCATGGAACGGAACAGAATTCTATGTTAATTGAAACTAATTAATATACAGTGCAAGTTTTTCTGTTGACTTTACCATAATTTTGTTTAATGATTACAGGAATTTCTCTAAATCATTCAGAACGTCCTTATATCGAATTGCATTTTCTATAAAGTCTACAGCAAAATGTGTCCAGTCAACAATTCTCTTATATTAGCGGAATGCCTTTTCTTAGCGTCCCTTTTTTCTTAAAATAGAATTTTAACTGTATTGTACTTTGTATCACCCAAGTATCAGTACACGGCACCCTTATGAAATAAGAAAAATATGACTTTCAGACCATCATGATGGAGTTAATGGAGTATATGCTTCCATCAAAATTATTTTGGACTATGATATTCGTTTTTGCGATTTACTCATATCTAAAATTTGTAATCTTCAATTATTGGAAACAGCAGGGTGTACCTCATGAAGCACCTACAATACCCATGGGGAATATTTTGCCTGCATCTCTAGGAAAACAATCCATTGGTATAGTGAAAAATCATAGCTTCATAAAAATTACTATTTTTCCGACAGCTTAATAATAATTAATATCAATCAGAAATAATCAGTTGCCATACTTAAAAAATTATTTTTCTTTTATTTGAAGGAGCACTTGTCCAAGAGAGCTATGAACGTTTCAAAACAAATTCTTTTCATGGCTTGTACATGTTCCACGTACCCCACTTGGTAATTAACGATCCTGATTTGATTCGTCTTATCCTGATAAAGGATTTCGCTCATTTTCATGATCGCGGTTTGTATTATAATAACGATGTCGATCCCTTATTGGGACATTTGTTCTTCATGCCTGGTAAAGAATGGAGATTTCTTAGATCAAAGCTTTCTCCCACATTCACCTCTGGAAAAATAAAACAAATGTTTCCCTTGGTAGAAAAAGTTGCTGAAGACCTTCAAAAAGCTTTGTGTGCTTCTGTTGAAAAGTCTAGCACAGTTGAGGTCAAAGGTTTGTTGAGCAGGTGAGATTATAAGACTATCGGTAATCATTAATTTATTACACCATAGTACATTATGATGGGAATATATTGTTTTTAATATTTTCAAGCAATTTTCCGCAATAATTTAATTTTATATACAGATATACAACCGATATGATAGCATCGATTGCATTTGGAGTCGAATGTAATAGTTTGAAAAATCCAGATGCAGAATTTCATGAATACGGAAAAAAAGTTCTAGACGTAAATCCTGTTATAATTTCCCTGGGTATTTTCTTTTCAAAACTGCTGGATATTCTCAGAATACCTATGATTTCTAAAGATGTTTCCAAATTTTTCAACACGGTATTCAGCGATGTAATATCACAGAGAAGAGCTAATCGTACACCTAGGAAAGATTTTCTAAATCTATTGATTCAGCTGATGGATAATGGAAAAGTTGAAGATGATGAGGAAATTGTAACTGATATGTCAAGGAACGGTACATAAACTGGTAATAAAACGTTTCGCAACATTTGCCTATACACGTGAGCGATTTGCGAATAGGTTTCAATTTTTATGTCCCTCGACATTTATCCATGTTCCTAGACCATTTCTGACCAATTAAAAGGCTTGCGGCTTATATGGTGGCCTATTTTCTTACTCCATACAGATGAAGTTTTCAAAAACTACAGTTAGGTACTAGCGTACTAACATACATACATTTCCAGAAACCTAAAATTGATTGATTAATTTATATGCTTTAAAAGACTTCAATTTTAAATATAAGTTACATGTGTATTTTCATTTTGTTGTTACATGAAATTTTTATATGTAAATAACGTAAATATACATTATTTTCAGTGCACAATGCTGAAACCATCAGTATGTCAGTAGCCTGCGCACAGGCCTTTGTCTTTTTTATAGCAGGATACGAGACTTCATCTTCAACAAGTACTTATTGTCTGCAGGAATTGGCATTTAATCCTGACATTCAAGACAAGCTACGTCAAGAAATTAATGAAAAGTTGGGTGGACGTCATGATTTGTCTTATGAGGACCTTCATGCAATGCCTTATCTTGATAAAGTCGTATCAGGTATATTATATGTAAAAATATATTTATAGTCATATAGTAAATCTTACGATATATCTTTAATAACTCTTTTCGATTATTTGATGCTATAGAAAGAACAGAGAAACAGTGAAAACAGACAATTAAGTATCATTGCAACAAACAAAAAATAAAACTCAATCCTCTTATTTTGTTTAAACAAGCCTTATTTATTAGAAAATATAACATATTTTTTTTAATTACTCAAAATTGACGGCAAGTGAGGGAATTTCATCTAAAATAGCTATATTTCTCAACTGTTCGTAAAAATAGATCTATAATTTACAGTAATTCCAAATTATTTTGATGAAATCATATACATAATTACATATTGTTACAGAAACATTGAGGAAGTATCCAATAGTTCCTATACTAAACCGTGTCTGCTTGAAGGATTACAAGATTCCAAATTCAAATTTCTGCATACCGAAGGGTATGAATATCATCATTCCTGTTTTGGGTTTACAGAGAGATCCGAAAATATTTCCAGATCCAGAAGAATTCCGACCTGAACGGTTTGACTCTGATCAAATTGCAAAGAGACACGCTTTTACCTATCTTCCATTTGGTGAAGGTCCTAGGATATGTATCGGTAAGTTAATATTTTGGAAAATATCTACTATTTTAGACTCAAAAATATCAATTTTATAGCGTATAATTTTAACAAAAATATGCCCTTCTCTTTAGGTAAACGATTCGGACTTCTACAAGTAAAAGTTGCGTTAATTAAGATTCTATCACAGTATGAGTTTAGCGTCTGTGACAAAACTGAACTTATACTAAAGCCTACAACCCGTAATTTGTTGCTTACACCAGCAGGTAATGTATTTTTAAAGGTGAAGGCTGTGTGAGAATTATAATTTAATTAATTTGAAAAGAGTCTTTCTACATCTCGTATTTCTCAACTCACGCGCTAGAGTTCTCGACGCTTAATTTAATTAATAAAAAATGATAATTTTTTTTATTTTCTGACATTAAAATTAGAAACATTTTCAATAGTATATTATGCGCCGAGGCGCATAATGAGGGTCTTTACGCGACAAGCGGCAATGCTCGCAGGACGATCGAAGCCGAGGCGAGATAAGTCCTGCGAGCATTGTAAGCGAGTCACGTGAAGTCCCGAATTGTGCTCATTGGCGCATATATTAGTTTATGTGGCGACGGTGCATTTACAAGTTTTGTTGCGACAGCGTACAGTATCGTAATGTTGTACATTACGATACAGCGGAGTGTAATGTGAAGAGTGATCGTCCGCTGTATCGTAATGTACAACATTACGATACTCTACGCTGTCGCATAAAAACGCGTTAATGCACCGGAGTCACATAAAATCCATTATTGACCAATTCTTTAATAGCTTGTATTTTTTTACATTTGAGTGGCCATCCTGTGCTAGCCTGCCTCACACCTCACACTTAATTACTCACTCGCTCTTTAAATATACGATATTTGAAGATACGATTTTTCGTTTTATATCACCAAAATTATTATTCAAATCTAGAATATGCTACCGCGAGTAGTGATATTTTTTCTAACTTACATAATTGTCTATTATAATTCATTTCAAATTAACTATAGTAAAGTACAATGGTATGTTTGTCCACATTGAAGATTCTTTAGCTTCAATTTGAATAAGGATTGTCATTAAATTAGACATAGCATAACAATTATTACATGGATGTAGGATCATATAAAGATTCGAAGAATTCAAGGGATTCGAAGAATTCAAGAAATTCGAAGACTTCAAGTAATTCGAAGAATTCAAGTAATTAGAAAACTTCATGTAATTCGAACAATTCAAATAATTCTGAAACTTCAAGTAATTCTGAGACTTCAAGTAATTCGAAGATTTCGTGTAATTCGAAGCATTCAAGGGATTCGAAGAATTTAAGTAATTCGAAGAGTTCGAGTAATTCGAAGAATTCAAGGGATTCGAAGAGTTCAAGGGATTCGAAGAATTCAAGGGATTCGAAGAGTTCAAGGGATTCGAAGAATTCAAATAATTCTACAAATTTAAATAATTCAAGGAAACCAAGGAATACAAAGAATTCAAGGAATTCAGAAAATTCAGAGAAATCCAGGATTTTAGAGAATTTTGTGGATTTAAGGAATTCAGAGAATTCATTGAAGTGATGGAATTCAGAGAATTCATTGATGTCATGGAATTCATAAAATTGAAGAAATTGAAGGAATTCATGGAGTGGTTGTTTTAGACGTACACTCAAAAAGAGATTTTTTTAACATGGATGTATAATGTATTGAATCGAGTTGAACTTGAAGAGTCCCTCACAACAAAATGATATCCTTGGCATATCCCTAAGATATCTCGGCAGGATATGTGATATCCTGAAAAATGTCCCATAAATCTCCCGGGATATCCCTGGCATATTCCAGGGATATCGAAATTTCCGCTCCGGAGGATATCGTGACAGGATGTTCTGACGATATCCCGCACGGAATGTCCACAGGATATCCCAATACTATAGTAAAATGTCCCACGAATATCCCGATATTATAGTAAAAAATTCTGCTGATATTCTGATATATTACTACTGGATTTTCATTCAAGAAATAAAAAGGAATATATAAGAACACGAATTTTATTGCTTTCAAGAAATTTTTAATGTATATTTTACATGTGTATTTACATTAGCTTTTTATTATTACCTATTTCAATTTTATTTATATTACTATCCACGTACTGTTAAGCGATCACTATTTGATTAAAATCAATCTATTGATTTTATTTTTCATTTTATTGAATAACAATTTTTTTTCATTACTTTTGTTACTAATGATTTTATTTCCATTGTAAAATCGATTAAATTCGTTAAACTATACATTTATACATTTTGTGCACTTTTGAGGTTAAGTTGGCGTAGAAAAAGCCGAAACTGCTGATATTTTTAAACCTGCAGCTTGCATGGCTTGCATGCATGAATTCATTAAAATTGATATACCTACTAATGTAAAATTTGTTTAGCTTTTTCATGATTTTGCCAAATTTTGATTTAGTTTTATGTTTATCTATTGTGCTTAAATCTACACATATACATATAGAAAAGCATAATAAATTCATATACCTATACAATATTACATCTTAATCAATTTAAATTAAAAATTTAAAGATTTTTCGGGTTTCAATCGTGTGCGAAACTATGAAGGTTGCCGACGTTTCGTGAACATTGCAGTTCACTTCTTCAGGGCTGACCTGAAACTGAAGTTTCAGGTCATGTTGTTCTTATGTATGTATTCTCTACGATGCCTGTGATTGGCCAGAGCGCCCCCTGGTGTGGGCTGGTTGAACTTGATTGGCCAATCAAGTGAACTGCAATGTTCACGAAACGTCGGCAACCTTCATAGTTTCGCACACGATTGAAACCCGAAAAATCTTTAAATTTTTTATTTAAATTTATTATAATGGATCATCGTGAAACTCTTAAATCTAATATTACATCTCTTTAGACACGGAATAAAGAAGTAATCATCTCAAAAAACAATTTTGCAAATGTAGTAAAACGACCTATACGGTCAACAACAAGTCACAAGTGTTGAAAAAGATAAGACTGAAAAGGTATATGAAGACGGCTTCGATTCTTATTTGTAGCTCCAGGAAAATATTTTTTTTAAAATAATGATGAGTTTGTTTATTTAAAGCACAAAGAGTATAAATGATTTGCAAAGGGTACATATATGAATTTTTTATAATATTATAAAAAATTATATAATTAGGATATCTTGAGGACATCCTTGGCATATCCTGCATTTTAAATATGGGACATCGTAAGAATATCCTAGGATGTCCCGAATTATGGAATTTGAGATATCCCGGACTTTAAAAATTGGGACATTAATGGGATATCCTCAGCATATTCTGAGATATCTTTGGGACATTCCAAGGATATCGAGATTTTCGCCCCGTAGGATATCATTCGTGATGTCCCTGGAATCTCCTGGGATATGCCTGAGATATCGTGGGAGATAAATGGGATATCCCACCGATATCCCTTGCTGTGAGGGGTGGAATATTCTCCTTTATACCGGAAACTACTGTTTCGGATCTGAAACTACTATTTCTACTTGTAATGTTGTTTTTTTCGAATCTGCTTGTACTGAATCTACGATTTGTATTTTAAATTACTATTCACCGATACTAATACGAAGACCAAAACTTTTGTTTACCTAAAAATACTTTTTATACCTAAAACTGTGGATAAATGTCTCAACATCAA
Source organism: Andricus curvator (assembly GCA_932195095.1). Taxonomy (NCBI): domain Eukaryota; kingdom Metazoa; phylum Arthropoda; class Insecta; order Hymenoptera; family Cynipidae; genus Andricus; species Andricus curvator. The sequence continues at coordinate 365,278 of CAKNYM010051667.1, read as the reverse complement.
TAAATAGTTTTTTGCAAAATTGCACGCATTTTTAGTATATAATAAGAGAATGTACCAAAGAATTTTTAACCATCTAAATGCTGCCCCTATAGCATTTGCTATCGGGGTCTTAATACAGAGTCTTTGAATAAATTTATGTTTATAAAATTTTGAAACGTTTCCCGAACACATTTTGCACATAGCCCTAATTCAATAGGATCTTAGAAACCGACGTAGCATCAAGATGACATGGACAGAAATTTCAGTATTGAGTGAACTTGAAAGTCAAAAAAAAATCTAACAGTTGGAACGCACAAGACGTAGACATAGTATCCATGGCATGTCGAGGTTACGTCGGTTTCGAAACTTGACAGTTTAGAATTTGTTTTATCATACTTATTTGTTGACAAACGATTATCACTTCGAGCCTATTTCAATTTACAAATCGCATTTATTTTATTAGATTGGCGGATCAAACTTAAGTGCTATTGTTTTGTCGCGTGAACTGTTTTAATACGGAATTAAGTGCTAAATCGAATCCTATAGTTTTTACACGGCCTAGCTCGAATAGTCAGTGAGCCTGGTTACACCGGCGAGCCTACAGTAGGCCGGCTTACTATAAGCTGGCTTAAATACGTGAGTGGCTCAGTTTCGAGTCGGCGCAAAAGCGTTTTCAACAGTGGCTCTCTGTCGCACACATGGAGCCCCTGCGGCTTCTGCGTCGACGCGAATCTGGCCACTCTCATTTAAGCTAGTTTATTGTACGCCGGCCTACTATGAGCTCGACGGTGTAACCAGGACCAGTGCCGTATCAGAAGTTGTTTACGTCGCGCCTCTCAGGTCATATACTGTGCCGGTGTGTGCCGGATTCAGAGACTATATATATGCGGTCCTAAGTGTTGACATGAAAAAAAGGATCCTATTCTGTGCCGACCAGACCCGAGGCCGGCTTGAGTGTATATGAAAAAATGAAACGTAATTAATGGGCCATGTTACACCGGCGAGTGGAGCCCCTTCGGCGTTTGCGCCGACGCGAATGTGGCCGCTCTGATTTAAGCTATAGCTAATTTTACGCAGCAGAGGTAATCTTTGCTACGCAGTACGCGCGCTTACTTTGCAATCGCAGGTGTAACCAGGTCCAATTACGAAACATTTAAAACTTGGGTCTCTCATTGCAGTGTGCTGCGATCGGTGGGTAATCCAATTTGTTAATGATGTGAAACTTGAGGAGACTGTAAGTATGCAAGGACTACTTGATTGTTAAATAAACATATAAATTTTGCATTAAAAGTGTGGTTGCAATTTTTCTTTGACGCTGTAAAAATTAATAAGGTTTTCTTTAGCACGGCATTATACCGAGTTTCAATCCAACAGTGGCAGTGACGCCGATGTAAATAATAATCAATTCACCACTAACACTTTTGTATGCCCTAATATGCCCCGGAGATAACTTTTGTTCAAAAGATCAAAAGAGTATACTGATTACGAATATATTGGTTACTTTTTTTGAAATAATGGCCAGTTTTTGGGTAAACAATTTTTAAACATAATTTCATTATTCAGTTTAAAAAACGTATAAGATAATTTTGTTTATTCTTTATAAAATCTCTTTATTTTTTAAAACGATTATTATAAATAAAAAACCCTCAATGACCATAATTGATTTTTTGCGTTTATCTTATTAATCTTTGACACAAGATGAAACTTTTTACTCTCGTGACATTTTCTTGGACAAAGAGCCATTATTTATTCACAGCCTTATAAACAATATATTTTTCGTAAAACTACGCTCCCCTACAAGCCACAATTCTCAAGTTATTCGCGATAATATTTTTTCATAACGTTAATTTTACCGTAAACAGTATGACAATTTTTTAACATTAATTTACGGAAAGGAGTTTTTATTTGATCGGAAGATTTCTTCTGCTTTCAAGAGATCTAATATCGATATAGACAGTTTACAAGTTTTAGATTTTTCTTAACAATAGATTCTAAATAAACAGCTGTGTAAATATGTCAATTTTCTTAAATAATCATTTGTTTGTAACGCTGCAAATTGCATACGGTTTATCCTACGAAAAAAAGGGCAGGAGGCAAACAAATTTATTTTTACTTAGTGATGCTATGTAATACTTGTACTTCACCACTCTCCCCTCTCATAGATTCTAGCTAAGGGTAGTCTGCGACGCCTACACAAGGCCCTCGGGGCCTCAGTAGTCCTTGCGCCCTGTCTACGAACAGGTCACTCTGTATATCTTTCGGTCAAATAAACAAACGTATCTTATATTCAAGTTAAAAAGAGTGTAATTTACTAGACCGTCACATAATTTTGGCGATCCTGGCCACGATCCCTTTGATCGATACGACGTTCTTCGGGGATAATAAAGAATCTGTGCAGTTAATTCATTTAAGTGAAGTTTTGTGAATTGTGGAATTATAGTCCCATATTTGTGAAAACCTACGAGGTTTTTAAAGATAGCGCAAGTGAACTACCAGGGCATATAAAGATTATCATTAAACGATTAATCTTTAGCCAAAAGAGATCACGCTAATAGTACAAGTTTAGTGAACGTACTAGTGACTCTTAAGAAAGGAGCGACGTCACTCTTCAAGGGAGGCAAAGAATTTCCCGATTTTCCGGCCAGCTGTCAGCCTACGGAGCTGCAGCATCCCGCCTGATCCTGCCAACGTCAGCCAGCCTACCATCGATTCTCAACTGCGCCAGCGTCTCTCAAACTCTTGTTGCGTAAGTTAGATGAAAATTGTAATTATTCGAAAATAGTAAGAAGCAATACGCGGCTTCTTCCTTCAACAAACGTTTACGTTTAGATTATAAAATCAAAAAAAAAATATTTTTTTTTAAATAATTTGCGTCGTCATCCGAACGAACAAGTTTAGAATTTTACGATAGGAACACTACCTCACACTGGCGTTCTCAGCTTATAGAAAGAACTTAGTAGAATACTCGACGGAAGAATCAGAAACAAGTGAAGGATTTGTAGCCAATCTTAATCCCGATTCTAATCCTTTCCTCACGGCTCGGGAAATGTCTAGCGAAGATTTAGGGTCCGGTTCGCAGGAAGTACCCACAATGATGGATGACCCCATGAAATTTATCATCGATAAATTGATTAGTATGGAAACTTCCCAAAAGCAAATTCAAGATGCATTACGAATTTTAAATAGTGAAAATGCTCAGCGCGCACGAGAAATAGAATATATTGCTAAACAGGGGAATTTGCTGTTAACGGAAGATGAGAGCTCTGGTCACAACACTAGAGAAAAAAATACCTCATGCGAAAATGGGTATTCATCAAAACCCGAAACTCCGTCCCTTCCTCCGCAAGCAAGTAATTCACAAAAAGATCCCCCTTGCGAAAATCTCGATGCCAAAAAATTAGAAAATTCATCTCTTCCCCCACTTGAAAATAATCGAACGGAACAGGGTGAAAATCACAGGCAAAACGCACCAGCAGTATCCCAACATCCTCAGGAAAGCGTGCGAATAAATCGTGTTCAACGTCGAGAGTCTAGTAGCAGCTCTCCATCCCCGACTCGGCAAAGAAATTTCGCGAATTCTCAAGCGTCTCGTTTACAGGCAACATCCATTCCCGCGACAACGTCCATTCCTGCGAAGGATATCATCAGAACCGTCGAAGAATTGAGAGGACGTGATGATGTCGGTGTCGAGGACTTTATTAAGTCAGTTAAACGTGCGAAATTGAGATGTTCGCAACCGGATTTACTTTTGGATTTCATCATAGCCGAAAAAATTAAAGATCAAGCAAAACGCGCTATCCGCTTCAGCTCAATAGATGATTACGATCAGTTGTTCTCCGCTCTGAGACAAAATGTAGGTATAATAAGTTCAGTTGAGTTGAGTCGGTCAAAACTTGAATCCGTCAAGCAAACAGGCATGGAAACCGTTCAAAATTATAATATGCGGTTCCGACAACATTATAATGAACTCATTTACGCGGTCCAAAACGAACAATCGAACCCAACCTCGCGACGTTTAGCAATTCAAATAGAGGAGAAATCGGCAATAAAAAAATACATAATGAACTTGAAGGATGAAATCGGCGCACAAGTTCGTCCTCTGCGACCGAATACTTTGAACGAAGCACAGCAGGAAGCCCTAGAATCCGAGGTTTGGTATAGGGAAAAGCATCACAGTAGATACTCAAATGTTAGACCACCCGGTTACAAACCCCTGACAAAACCGACGTTTGCTCAACCTAGGTCAGCATTCCAACATGCCCCGTCCGCTTCAAAGTACCCAAGCATTGACAACCCTCCAAATCACTCTCTGCCTTTACAACAGAGACTTCAAATGTTTTGTAAAATCTGTAAAAGATCGGGACACAACGAATCCCAATGCTATAGCAAAGACCGAAATTTTCCGATAGGACACTCAACATCCCGCCCACCGAATCGTGTTCACAATTTACAGGTGGAGGGAGAACTCACAGAAAACGTTCTGGACTATCAAGAGGACCAACTGTCAACAGAGATAGAGTCTCCGCAATATCAGGAAGACTATTCTCAATTAGAGCAAACTTACATGGCACAAACAGAACGGGAAGACTTTTAGTGGACAGTGGATCCTCACTCAACCTAATCAAGGATGAGCTTGTTCATTCTAATCATCCACGTGAAAAATCTAGCAAAGTGTTCTTTATGGGAAATGACCAACACCGAACAAATGAAATAACAAAATTAAAATTTCAGGGAAAAGAGCATGTGTTCGTCATTGTACCAAATGATTTTCCACTACCCGAAGATGGAATCATCGGGGTTCCATTCATGTATAGTTATAAATTTAGCCTTTCAAACACTCATCTACAATTGGACAATTTTAAACATGAATTGCACGATGACGGGATATTTGTACCAAAAAGCTCGATTAAAATAATTACCATGCAAGTAGAAAAGAAACAAGGGCATATGCTAATTACAGATCATCCACATATTCCAGACTCAATCTACAGAATTCAGAACCATGAATTACGAATTCCGATTTCTAATCAAACAGAACAAATGATAACGCTTTCAACCACGGAAATTCAACCCAAGTACATATATGTTCAACCCGAAAGCGAAGAGAGGGTACATTATATTACGACAAAGGAATTAGCCAAGAGATTAGAACTTCTTAGAGCAAACACAAGACTCTCGCATATTGAAGAAAAACACCGAGAAGGAATAAACAAAATTGTCCAAAATTATCACGATATTTTTACCTTAGAAGGAGATCCTCTCCCATGCACAAATTTAGCAAAACACGAAATTATCTTAAAAGACCAGAGACCCATTAACATTCCTTCATATCGCCAACCAGAATGCCATAAAGCTGAAATTAATCGTCAAGTGAAAGAGATGCTGAACAAGCGAGTAATCTCTATGTCCAAATCACCTTTCAACTCACCATTGTGGGTCGTTCCGAAGAAAGCCGATGCTTCTGGAAAGAAAAAATGGCGCATTGTTATAGATTTCAGGAAGCTAAACGAAAGAACTGACCTAGACGCATACCCGCTACCAATAATTGATGATATACTCGACCACTTAGGAAAGGCGAAGTTCTTTTCAGCATTTGATTTAAGCTCCGGATTCCATCAGATACCTATGGATCCAGAATCAAAAAAATATACAGGCTTCAGTACACAGCAAGGTCATTTCGAATTCGAGAGATTGCCATTCGGTCTTAAGAATTCGCCGGCAACCTTCCAGAGGATGATGGACACAGCTCTTAGAGGTTTGGTAGTAAACATATGCTTTGTTTACCTTGACGACATCGTCGTTTTCGGATCAAGCCTCAAGGAACACAATGAGAACCTCGTCATACTCTTCGAAAGGCTGCGACAAACGGGATTGAAGTTGCAGCCTGATATATGTGAGTATCTCAGACCAGAGTTGAAATATCTGGGTCACGTGATCACAGCAGAAGGGGTAAAACCGAATCCCAATAAGATTCAAGCGGTAAGGGACTTTAAAACACCCATAAATCCAAAACAGGTGAAATCGTTTCTGGGACTCGCCGGGTATTATCGAAAATTTATTAAGAACTTTTCCACGAGCGCTAAGCCACTCATTGACCTTACAAAAGAAAATCACCCTTTTCAATGGACATCAGCTTGCGAGAGAGCCTTCGGAGATCTAAAGAACTGCTTATGCTCATCGCCAGTGTTGAGATACCCTGATTACAAAAAGCAATTTGTTTTAACAACAGATGCTTCAAATGTAGGTCTTGGGGCCATCCTTTCTCAAGAAGGTCATCCCTGCTGTTACATTTCTAGGACACTCAATAAACCTGAAATGAATTACGACACAACACAAAAGGAACTGCTTGCTATAATCTGGGCAGTCAAACGATTAAGGCAATACCTGTTAGGAAGAAAGTTCATAATCCAAACAGATCATCAGGCCCTGAAATGGCTCTTTAATATTAAAGATCCAGCGTCTAAACTACTCAGATGGAGACTTCGCCTTGAAGGTTACCAATATGTAGTCGAATATATAAAAGGGAAAGAAAATACAGCCGCCGATGCATTGTCGCGTATGTATCCAACACGTGAAGGAGACGGTGAAGAAGGAAATGCAATAGAAGTTACGGACATGAGCACCGAATACGAACCTTCTGAAACGGACAGCGAAAATTCTGAAGTGGAACCCATGCAGCTTAGATCCGCTGAACCCAAGGACGAAAAAGAAGTAGTTGAAGAATATAGAGCATGGAAAAGAAATCGATTCCCTAATAAAGTTAAGACAAAACCTGTCGCTAACGGAAAAAACTGGATAAAGGTGAGCAAACAGAATCTGTTTTCCCTTTTACGAATCCAACTCCCTGATTATCAAGAAGAATACTGGATTAAACTGCTTTATAAGAAAATCAAGGATTTCACAAACCGCAAGAACTGGAAAATCTTCAAATTCCACATGGAAGACCCTCTAATAATAAACACTGAAAAAGTGCGGTTGCACGACATGCTCAACTTTCTTCTTCATAAAAAATTCCCAGAACATGCATTCTTTGTATGTGATCGACCAAACAAAGAGTTAACGAGAGAAGACAAACAAAACCTTCTGTCTGAAGCACATGGAAACATCGGATCAGGTCACTTTGAAGAAAACAAAACCATAAAGCGACTCAGGGAAATTACCTCTTGGGATAATATGGAGAATGAAGTCATCGACTTTATTAAGAAATGTGACATCTGTCAAAGAGAGAAATTGACACGTATTAGGCCGAAAATCGAAGCAGCAATTCCCGATGTGCCAGTGGCACCTAACGATAAAATTGCAATGGACATTTTTGGACCACTGCCTATAACACAATCTGGACACGAGTATATACTCTCTATCCAAGATGTATTAACAAAGTATCTCGTTCTAATACCGCTCAAAGAAACTAGCAGTGAGTCAATCATAACACAACTGATGGATCACTACATATACATATTTTCTTCTCCGAAACAGATTCTGACTGATCAAGGAGCAAACTTCGTATCAGAATTGATCCAAAAATTTGAAAATCTATTTAGAATTAGACACATAAAAACTACAACCTTTCACCCTCAGGCGAATGGAGCATTAGAGAGAACCCATGCAACGGTGAAGGATTTGTTAAAAACCTTTATCGCCGATAATCAAACTGAATGGGACTTGAACCTCAACCTTACTTGTTTGGCTTATAATGTAGCAGTTCATGAAAGCACTGGGTTAACACCTTTCGAGATGACCTTCGGAAGAATAGCAAACTTGCCTTCGATTCTTGCCACTACCAGTTCTTTAAACCATCAAGAACTCTTGGACATGTGGAAGAAGCGGCATGAAGCCTATCTAGCAAAAGGAAAAGAATCAATCCAGAGGACACAGGAGAGATTAAAGAAATTACAGGATTCGAATATTGTCATTTTTAATCCTATTTTCGGTGCCGGAGATCTTGTACTTGTCCATAACGAAACTAAAAGAAACAAGTTAGACTCAGAATGGTTGGGTCCAGCAACAGTAGTACGGCGTTCCAGCCAAACTAATTACGAAATTCTTTTTGAAAATAAATACCTCATAATTCATGCAAATCGTCTGAAACCATACTATCAATAAACTCATGTTTTCAGAATGCGGACTGCCTGGGTCATCCTTTCACTCATCTCCTCCATTTCCTGTCTCGTAGTGACTCCACTCCATAATGTCACTATTTTTGCGGAAGATTTAGGCGACGCTAGGTTATACCACGAAAATTGGCACTTATATGTATCGGTCGACGTAGACAATGTTAATACTAGGCTTAATAACCTGATGGGACACTATGAATCAACAATTAACATGTGTTTAAATTGCACTGAACAATTTGAGTTGAGTATCATCAGCGGTAGGATGAAGCGACTAGGTATTCAGCGTAGCCTTTTATATAAGCTGTTAGGTGGAACACATAATAGAAAAAGAGGATTGATTAATGCAATAGGTAGCATATCTAAGACACTGTTCGGGACTTTGACAGAATCTGATTTGACGTATGTTGATCATGAATTAGACAAACTTTACTTAGAAAACAAACAGTTAGCTTCCAGTCTCCAAAACCAAACGCAGGTAATAAGAATGATTTTAAATTCTGGCTCTTATGATGGTGAATCACTTTTTGTACATAACCAAAAAAAACTCCGAGCGGTTAAATCAAATGAGCACTCGAATAAATGATAACACAACAAATTTGTTTATTTCAAATCAGATAATAGTCATGACTTTGCTTATAGATGAGTTAAACGAAGATATCACACTGTTAATAAATTCGATTAACGACGGTAAAAATGGCATAGTACATCCGCAAATTTTAACACCAACATTGCTCATAGAATCCCTTAAAAATTTTGAGGATAAATTTAACGTAAAGTATGCTTTGCCACTGAAAGAAGTAAATTATCAACATATTATCGACATATCTGAAATAAGCATTGGTTTGAATAACAGGAAATTGTTGTACTCAGTTAACATACCACTATTTGAAATTGACGAATATAAAATCCAACATTTAATCCCGATACCGAAGCAACATGGCAATCAATTCCTTATACCCGTCCCGAAGGAACAGTTCATTTTTTTTGAATAATCCAAAAACCATGTACGTCCCTACTAGTGAAAAAGAAATATTCAAGTGCAAGCTACTCGAAAAAATCAAAATCTGTCAACTTTCTCATCCAACTTACTTGTTAGCCGATACACACAGTTGCGAAAACCAAATTATCCGTAATAGCATTAAAACACTAGATTTATCAACATGTGAAATATCCGTTCTCAAAATCGATTACTTAGTTTTTATTAGCTTAGCAGAAAGTCAAGGATATATTATAGTTCCTGAAAAATCTATCGACTTGACAACTAACTGCGAAGGAATAATTAAAGATATTAAAATTAACGAGGCATCACTTCTATCGTCAGAGAGCAATTGTATTTTAACTACCGAAGGTGCCATAGTTAAGTTGAAAAAAAGTAAAGAACTGAACAAACACATCTATTATACAAAAAATATTTCTGTTCCGTATACCAGTAACGATCTAGATTTACTCAACGATAAACTACTACCAATCCAAAAACAGATTGATAATGAGCAATTACTGCAAGCAGGTAGAACATTAGATGATATTGATGATGTTTTAAATAGAGTCAGAAATGAACGGCGAACACGAACATGGACTGAAACCACCACAGAAATTCTTACGTACTTAGGTTATGTTGCGTTAGTAATAATAACCTTATTTTCCATGTATAAATGCGGATTCTGCGATCTGGTACAAAAATGTCTACC
>CAKNYM010051667.1:334176-345497 GCA_932195095.1 Andricus curvator | reverse complement strand
ATGATCCTTCATTCATTGAGCTACCATTTTTTCTTCACTTACTTTTTAACGTCAAAGCCAGAGGACTCGAATTTTCTCGCCGATAGGCCCATTGACTCCGTACTCTTTAAGGACAATTTTTATTTCAACGATATTCCTATGAAACTAATATGGTTATTTTAAAAAAAATCTAAAACTACGATAATCTTAATTTTTACGTAAACTTGATGCTCGCAACTTCTAAAATAAAATTTTTAATCTAAAAAAATTAGGAGAGTAGTTTCTTACCCAGAGGAACAGAATTTCGCGATACGTCAGTCAAAAAATAACAAGTTTTTCGTGAACCACCCTAATATACACATTTAATAATAATTATTTGTTTAGAAATAAGAGGCTCAAGATATTTTAGAAAGAAAATGTCCGCACGTGAAATGAAAAGTGAAAGGAGAAGACGAAGAAAGTACACATCCTGAAACGAAGGATCGGCCGCTATGTCAAAAAGCCGGATTGTCTCATTGATGAGCAAGCATTCAGGGATGGTGGGTGCGACGGCGTTTATGTCTCGCACCCTCTTTCGACTGCTGGGCGATGAATGGTATAATCAGCGGTCGCGTGGCACCCCATCTCCGTCACCCATCCACGCCTCTCCTATCATCTGATTCGAGAGAGAACCACGATTATAGAAAAGTCACTTACCTTGCCTCTTCTTTATACGAAGGGTTGACTATTATATAAAGTTACTACCAACGCAACGCGTTCAAACATAAAACCGATCTTCAAGATATTATCAGCTACAAGTCCCGAATCAATTATTATCTTCTGAATCGTTTTGTGACCCCTTTACACTTATCTTTTTTTAACATTAATTAAAATTCGACGTTTAGCGATTACTTCTGACAAATAATTTTTTGAAGAACAAGAAAGAAATCTGCCTCAGCCCGGATTTGAACCGGGAACACCACTATACATGAGTAGAGCGTCAACTAATGATATCACCGAGGTCTCAGCAGATCTGTTCCTGTTCTTCAAAGCTACTTAAAAAAAAACAGGAGCGAATCTGCTGAGGCCTTGGTGAAGCAATTGGTTAACGCTCCTCTCATATATAGTGGCGTTCCTGGTTTCAAATCCGGGCTGAGGCAGATTCTTTCCTTGTTCTTCAGAAAACTATTTGTCCGAAGCAAACGTTAAACATCAAATTTTAATTAATTAAAATTTTGAAACTCGGATGTTAACATGCTTTAAAAATAGTAATAACATCTTCAAAAAATTATTTATAGGTATAGACTCATATTATTATGGTGTATAATCCAATAATAAAAAAAAATTATATTCAAATAATTATAGGTCCACTGGGATAATTGTTGTTCAAAATTAACGTTTAATTTTTATGGTTATGTCTCGCCCTTGACCAAAGGACAAAAATTGATGCGGATTTTTTTTATATGAGTGAAATATCTTTAATTATATCTAGCACAAATTTATCCGACGTTGCTCGGGCAGTAAATCCCAACATATGTTTTCAAAGTTTACAGAAAATTCAGAAACACGACAAAAATGCGAGGGGCCGTCCACTCTAGAATCGATTCTACGTGAGCATTATTCCGTCAATTAGATCGCGATTCCTATGATTCCACACATGAAGCATAATCCGGTTTGATTCTGAGCGTAAGAAAAGAAAAGAATCGAATCCAAACTCAGAAGATCGCACAGGGATCATTCTGACAGTTGCGCGCATCGAGTTGCATCAGTACGACTGATTTCTGTTGATTCCGCCTGAGTCCAGCTGATTCTTCGTTGATTCTTCATCGATTCCTTCGTTTCTCGACCACACTAGGGAGCGTTTACATATTACGTAGCATTAAAAGTGGGAGGACGGGGTTCGTGTTTCGTTACGATCTGTTATGTGGGGGGGGGGGTATTTTTAACCCGATTACATAACATGTTTAATTGCATGTATTTCTCAGGGTGGCCTGCTGGACTGGGAAACCGCGGAAACCCAGAAATTACCGGAAATTTTATGGACACTAGGAAAAAGGGGGAAAAGACAGTGAATTTACTTTGTGACTGGGAATTTTACAAATTTTTAAATGAAAAATCTAACCATTCAATTGAAATATCACGAACTTCATGTCACATGATAAATCATGAAATTTAAAATAAGTTTGATTTCAACTTTTTTTTTAAACGTTAAGTTCAATTGTTGACTTTTTCAATTATGAAACCATTTTATGATATATATTATGGAGCATTTTTAAAATGCAGTTTTGAAGACTTAAACAATACAGAATGAACAGTGTTTGAAATTAATATTTGTTGACAAAAAACTTCTGTAAATAAAAACTAATTAACAATTTCAAAAGTGGACCTGTAGTTCCAGAATTCAAGATTGAATTGCATTCTTAATATTTTTTAACAATGAATAATTTACAGGTATTAACGTTATAAATTTGAACTATTTCCATTTAACTTAGTAGGTAAACAAATATAAACGTCCGATTGAAAATTCATCAACTACTTTTAACACTTTTATTCAATTAAAAATAATATTCAAATATTGTTTCAGTCTAAAATATTCCATTTTTAACCCATTCGAACTGAAATTTTTTAATTAAAGAAAATAACAATTTTTCAGTGACTTAATACTTTTTGACTGTTCATTTAAAATAAACAATTATAAAAATAGAATATTCATAACTAAACAATTTGAAACTGAATTGTTTGAAACAGAAAGCCTTGAATCTTTAAAATTTCACCGAGCTAATCCTTAAACTTTGAACGTCACAATGTTAATTTGAATTCTTCTATTTAAAAAACATTCTATTTTAAAGTAAAATTGTGTAATTTTAATGTACACAATAGTTAATCAATTATTTGAAACAGAATATAGATTTTTCAAGATTTTCAAAATAAAATTTAGAAGCTTGTTAAGGATTTTGAAAGATTTTCAGGTAATAAAAAAATTGTCCTAAATTCCTGGGAAAATTTAAAATTATTTTTTATTTTGAAAAATTAATTTTAACAGAAAATGTTTGGAAAGACTTTAAAACAAAATTTAATGAACACATGACAATTAACCAATTATTACTTCAGAAAAAAATCGAATAAGTTCAAGAGGTAATTAGAAGTTTCAAAAAGATTAAAAAGTAATTGAAAATATGAAAAAAATTCGAAAAAAGTAAAACAAAATGAACATTTTTGAAGATTTCGAACCCAAAATAGAGAAGCTTTTACAAAACTTTGAAAAGTTTTAAACGGAAAAAAAATTAGGATTCCCAATAATGTTGAAAATAGTTTTTTATTTTCAAAAATTAATTTTCATTTTCCATATCGTATGTGTAGCCTGCGTTCGCCCCTGCGCACTTGACGTGTTTTAACGCGTTGATCCCAAGCTAACTCAAGCTGACTCGCCGGAGTCTGCACGGAATCGTAGCGATTCCGAGTGCTCCTTGGCGATTCTCACTGATTCCCGGTGTTTCTTCTGAATCTTACTGATGAACGCATGTTTCAAACTTTCAGAATCGATCTCTAAGATTCTACCGAATCAAGCTGATTCCCACATATTTCTGAAAAATCTTTTGACGAGTAACTGATTCTGAATCGATTCTAAGTGAGGAAAATCACTGATTCCTCCAGTGAACGGCCCCTCGCAAAAATGTCATCAATTAAACTTAAATAAAATTGTTCTACGTAATTTATTTATTCTTACGCTTATGCAAAACGCACTACATAATAACTGAACTGACAATATGATATAGTACTCGTAGTAGATTATAGTAGGTGATGTAGTATTCAAAATTAGGCTGATGTTGATCCCACATTAAAATAAGTTCATTTTTATTACCAGTTATTATTTTTGAAAATATACAACCATCACATGTACAACTATACAAATATACAACCATAAAATCAAAATATACAATTTGCAATAATTGTATTTATTCAAAATGTCAACAAAAAATCATATAAATTTCCCTCACTTTTCCCAATGTTACTTTTTTTCAACCACGCACACGGAGAAAAATGGAGTTCAATAGTAGATGTTCAACGTATAAGATATTACTGCCAAACATACAGATAATTACATGTAACATCTGCTATCTTTTCGGAGTATTAGGCTCAAATATATTTTTTATGTTAAACTGAAACATCCAAGATGTTAAACTCATACATGAATATACGCCAGACCTCTGTCGGTCGCTTGATGAAGATTATAATCAATGTCGTTAGATGTAATTTCCTGTTGTATGTGAACTTTTGGAAAAAATGATGATTACTAATATTTTGTATACAAATATTAATAATAATGCTGTAAATTGTTTGGATAGAGTAAAATGGTTGACGCAAGTGCTGTTTCTTTTTCAAAACATTCTTCGAGGTAAGAACGCTCTCCATTGCATATCTTCAATATCCACAGAAACTAACCTCTAACATCTAGATATCTGTCCCATAGTTAAACATTAAATATTTTAACCTGAAACATCTAGATTTTAAGGGTAAGCATTCATTTTTCTCCGTGCATTGATATCCAAAAAAGAAAACTTTGAGATAGAAAATTTTATTTTTTATGTTAATATTGCATGCATCCCCGAAATATTGCATCCCCGAAGAAAATCGGACTCAAAGAAAAGCATCCAACAAAGGCGCTTAAATAACAAAATTTTCCTTATTCTTTAAACATTGATATCAAAAAAAGACAAATGTAACATAGAAAATTTTGTTATCTTAATTCCACATGCCAAGAACTTTAATTTGAGCCAAATTTTAAACCAAAAATGTAGAATTGAAATAGAAAACAGATTTTTCCCAAGAAACGGACAAACGCTGACACGAAATTATAAGAGTTTCTACGAAACTCTCAACAACAAAATTAATAGCACCAATTTATGACACCCTGAAAAATTTGGTTCCAATAGGTACAATAGTGTGGACGCCTTGCGGTTTTGAGTCTGATATAGAACAAATAAAACTTGTCTCATATATAAAATTATCCCAAAACTGAGAGTTAAAGAAATGTTGAACCTTATAACTTTGTCGAAAAGAACATTCCATTTCAATGCAACTTTTTACATTTATTCAAAACATATTCTATAAAGAACAAGTTGTTTCATTGCTCAAAAAAATTGTAGCACCATTGATGCCTTTCGGTAAAGTCCAGAAAAAAGCGTGTTCTTTTTGTACCAGTAAAATTACTCTAGTGACACTAGAAGGTTCAGATAAAGATAGATATACTCAATCAAAAGGATGATACATTATTTTGTTTCAATAAACAATGGTGCAATTAATAATCAATAATGCCATAGATATTTACAATATAGGTGAAGTAATAATTATATTATGCAAATGGAATAAAGTAGTAAAAGCTTTTATATTTTTCTTTTGAAGATGTTTAAATTCTTATTGGGTGGATTTTAGTGTCTTTATATACTTTGTGAGAGGAATAAGAGCCACTTGTACGTGCTCCGCCTTCTTTCTATTCTTCCTCCTTCTCTTTTTGTTCTTTTTGCCACCCCTAGCTTCTTGAATGTCTCTCTCACAATCCCCCCCTCTTCTTGACGATTTCCGCCTCTACCATCTCTTATCACATCGTCTCCAGCTTCAGCGTCCAACCCATCCCTTCTTCCATCATTTTCATCCACCTCGGCGATAACATGTACACAACAAGAGGTCGGCGCAGCTCTTCACGATAAAAGAGAAGGATGTTGTCAATTGGTAAATTAATTCACTAATCGAGATGTGATTACTCATCAGCGATATTCGTTTTGATAAATATATTGATAAATAATATAAAAATGTCTCTTCTATAGCCAAAACGAACAAAAACTTAGGATCCATAAGCGATAACCTCAGTTACTCCAGTTAGCTTATTTATATAATAAAACTTCAGCTAGATGAGCGAAAATTTTAGCCGAAGAATAAAATATTTAAAAAAACAAAATTTCTTTTACTCTTTTTAACTCCTTCGCTTTATGGAAGCATCCTCCATATGACAGAAAAACTTCATTTCTTCAAAACCAGGACCAGGACAGTGGCCTTGATCCTAAATCGGGACAATCTAAACGTAAACAGGCAAGGCCGCATGAATTATTTTTGCTAGATTTGGGCGCATGGTGCAACCTGATGCAACTAACGCGCTGAGAGTAAGGCCCTCATGCTCTTTGTCACGCTTGACTGAGCACACTTTTTCAGCTCCGCGACTCCTCTCATCACCAAAATGCGAAGGCTATGAGTTCTAGGAATATCGTAAACCGGGGATTCTTATATCGGGAGTTGAATGTACTCGCAAGTTGGAAGACCATCCGCTGTGAATTATTATTTTTCAATATATGAATGATTACGTTTTAAAAACTTTCAAACATGACACGGAAATTTATAATACGGGTCGTCTGTCTCTAATTTTACTAAATTGATATCAAAAGAATCACTATAGACAATTGAATACTGTAAGTTCTATTAAAATGTCCTTATGTTCTGGAATTACCTAAAAGTCGTAGAAATCTTCACGAAAACATTTTCTTCGTGTAACTGGAACAACTAGAACTTTAACCTTTTTTTCTGTCTCAAAATAACCTTGAGGCATCCCAGAGAATAATAAAATAAGGAAATATAACTTTTCAGTTACGTTGGATCTAAAATCAATTGAGGACAATTGGATTTTCTATAAATTTAAGCGATATAAAATAAAGTTTTACATTCTCATCTCAATGTCAAGGCATTCGTTGTATGTGAAAATTGTATTTGTGAAAAAATACGCGGATTTCATCAAATCTTGACGTTTTCAGACTCACTGATTGTCAAACAATGGATTTTACTTATTTCACTTATGCATCAAAAATTCTTTTGAAAAAATAAAAAATTCAATTTGCTAGCAAAACTATATGATCTAAGAAAAAAATGTTAAGAAGCCAAATTCTTAATTTCAAACAGATCTATGCATTTTTTAAACAATTTTTCAATAAGGCATAGTTTTTATTCTAATCCTAACAAATTTTATTAAAAATAAAAAATTACATTTATCGGTTAAACGATGCAAGATAAGAAAAAATCTCAAGAAGAAAAATGATTCATCTAAAAAATTCGGGTAACACTATTTTGTGATAAGGCGCTTGTTTTTTGCTTTATTCGTAAAAATAAAATGAAAAATAGCAAATATAAATTTTAGGAAAAAAGGCACAGGATATAGTAAAATTTTTACTGACATAATTATTATACCATTAAGCCATTTCCCTTTCGGGGTAGGCGTGACTCGCTCGATGAGGAAAGGAGTAAAGTGCGGGTAAGAGGTATAGATTTTTCAGATTGATCTAGAATTCTCGTGTTATTTATTTAATTGACACGTCACAAGGTCACAAAGTTGTTATGTCAGGTTCCCCACTCAGGCCCATTAGTATCCAAGGTCTTTGTTTCAGGCGTCATTCACTCTATTGTCACTCTGTTTACAAACTATTTGTCGCCACAATTTTCTGTCCTGGCATACTTCTCTAGCTTCCTTCACGTCCATGCATTTTTTTCATGCAAGCTCTCGTGTTTCTGTGACTTCTTATGTCTCTTTGGATTAATGTCTCATTCACAGATTCTAACCATTCTTTCGGCGGTCTACCTCTGGGCATTCTACCATTTACTTTACCTTTCTACACTTGTTTGGTCAGTCGTTCATCTTTCATTCTTTCAACATGTCAGAACCATCTTAACTGATTTCTTTTCCATATGTCAACTAGTGTCTCTTTTGCACCACATTCTTTGAGGATTATTTCGATTCTCACTTTGTCTATCAGTGTTTTCCCCCATATTGTGCGCAGAGATTTCATGCCAATCGCGTTGATTTTATCCTTGTCCTTTTCTTGGCAGGCTCATGTCTCGCTACCGTATAGTACAGTCGGTATAAATATAGAATTATGTATTGCCATTTTAGCTTTTTTTAAATATCTTTCCGTCGCTAGTGAGTAGGCTACCCAGATATACGTACTTATCAACTTGTTCTAATCTCTTATCATTTAGGACAATGCTGCACATTGGTTTTCTCACTTTTTCCTTCAAACACCATGATTTTTGCTTTATTTACGTTAATTTTGAGGCCCATATTATTCATGTTTGTATTCACTGAATTCACTGAAAACTTGTATCACTGAAGTTAAGCAGCGTTGGGTGCGGTTAGTACTTGGATGGGTGACCATTCGAGAATACTGCGTGCTGTTGGCACATCGTGGGTGTGGTGAACCCACACTTGTAGTTATTTACTACAATAAAATATCCATCTAGAAACACTACCCGAATCGGGTAGTGTCACGCCTACCCTGAAAGGGAAATGGCTTAATGGTATACCTACCTACCTACCTCGATTGATTCTGCCATAACAATCTTGTCATCTGCGAAAGCTAACCCGCGTACCCTCACTGTCTCGAGATCTATACCTTCCTCGTCGAAGAGGGCCATTCTTAGACACTTATCCATAAATATGATAATATAGATCTAGAAATTTTCTTTCGTCAATTTTTTGATAATGAAAATGAAAAAAAATACATAATAAAATCTTCAAGGGTAACCTCAAAATTTTGTTTGTCACATTCTTTTTGTGTAGCTTACGTTCACATGAAATGAGATATCGAGTTGAAAACCTGGAAACCTCAATAAAAAGCACTCAGGAATGTGTATAATACACAAAAAAGCAAAAAAGGGGTTTAAAAATACTTTTTTTTTAATTATGAATATTGAGGACCAGATAAACGTTCCTGATTGCTTTTTATTTAGTTTCCTCAATTTTCAAGTCGATATCTCTTTTCGTGTGAAGGTCCGTTGCGCGAAAAAAAATTTGAAAAAAATGTTTTGAAGAGAGGTATAGAAATGGTTAAAACTAATGGCAAAAATTGTTATTCAATCTCTCAGAAAGATCTACGAATTTCCCTAAGACCCATTTTTAATAAGATACATAGTTTTTGTTTTAATCGTAAAACAGAGCATTAAAAATAAAATACGAGAATGTGCCCGCGCATAGCGGGCAGATTTTTTAATAAAATTATAATAAAACAATATTTAAAAAAAAATATTTTCAACTCCTGTATTTTAAGTTTAATTTTTTTACATTTTTGCACGAAAATTTAATAAAAGTTTTTTGACATAAATCATACTTTTCTATAATTATTACCTTATCTAAGTCCCCTGCAATTAATTTAGTTGAACATTATACACTTAGATTAAATAGGGATTCATATTAACCACACTTGCTTCGCAAGCATAAAAAAGTTTACATTTTTTAAATAGTGTCTAGGTAAATATTCCATTATCTCGATTACCTGGATTTCTGGGTTTAAACATAGCTTACGGAAGATTATTAGAATTTATGGGGGAGTCTCCAACGTGTAATTTTGTCTGAATTTATTTGAATTTTTTATGCCCGCGATTAAAAAGCCCCGAAAATCGGAAATTGACAATTTTACGCAAAATTGATACATATCATCTCTGTTTTTCCCTTTTTTGCAATAAATTATTTTCATCTGACAACTGAAATGCTTTCAAACATGTATTAACTAATAAATTGTTTAAAAAATTAACTCTAATTTACTTGTAACTTTTTCCTAAAAAGAGGTAGAAAACTTTAATTTTTTTAAAGTTGATTAATTTTGTCGCTTATTATTAAACATCCACATCATTCAGATATTACTATCCCATTCTATAACAAATTCGTATATGTGTGAATAATTTTGTTTGTTCAAACAATTTTGTTCGGAAATAAATGATTGATATTTAATTTTTTCTGTAATTAATGCGGTCATTTGTCATTCTTAAGAACAGCATTTTTTGTTGAAACCATGAACGCTTATCGTAAAATATTTAAGTTTTATTGAGACACTCAAAGAATAAGTTGTCTTGAAACAAAAGCATCGTCATCTTGCCTGTTTTGTTTTGAACGACGTGAATATATGTATTTTTCACTCAAACAGAATTATTTGGCTGCAAGATTAGGTGAAATTAGTCACATAAGAAAAATTTTTGGTGCAAAAGGATTCCTGTTGAGACAAGTGAAAATCCTCTCAACCTTAAATTTAAAAGAAAATTCCATTTACGTCAAGAAAAATTGTTCTGTCACAAGAGGAAATTTCTCTGAGTGGATTCTTAAAATGATTAATATTTGTTCAAACAAATACGACTTTGTTACAAAATGAAAATAATGGTTCGTTTCAGTCATTTTCATAAAATGATGATAATTTTTTTTAATTTTCTTTTTATTCTCCTTATAATTTTACTCCTTATAATACTCCTTATAATTTTTTCCCTCATACAAAAAATTTTTAAAATTCCCAAAATTGGAATTTCCATGTGGGATATTACATCAGATAGACGGGAAGCCCTTGGTAAGGCCAAAGGCAATAAAAAACTAATTCAAAATTTCATTTACGCCATACGAACTGCTTCAATTATTATTAGGCATAGCAGGATCCATTTTTGTTGTTAAAATATTTCATTTAAGTAATAAACTTTTTTAAAAATTGTCTTATTGAAAGAAAAAGAAATTCTATGCAAAGTTTTGTGGTATAGAATTGATAATAGTATATAATAAAAACATTTTACAAAATGAGATGGTGTTTCTTTGTATGGGCTTTAGGGTCCAGTAATAAAAAAACTGTGTTTTTTAATCAGACGTTTCGACTCATGTGCGAGTCCTCTTCAGTGATTTATTTATAAACAAAACAATTTTACATTTTCAGTAACATGCTAAACAAAACCAAATTTACGTTTTTTTTATATATAGTAATATGCTTTCGATAAAAAATAGCAGTGAGGAACAATATATAATTTTAGAGATTAAAATACAATTACGACTCTTTTTCTTGTACAGTTTTTTTGTTAGAAATACAATAATCTTTCTGACATTCATAAAATTAGAGAATATAATGTAATTAGTTTGTGAATAATTGTAACTAATTCACGATAAAACATAAATAAAGTAATCGAAGAATTATAAATGGAAAACGATGACGAATAATTAGAAAAATACTTTATTATGGTAATGAAAATTCACGAATTTTTTTAATTATTTTAATTTTAAAAACAATTTTTAGTTATCACATAATTTCTCTAATCTCATCAGTTTTTTTATTTATTTATTTGTTTATTTTTCAAATGTATATCTTTATATGTCATTACTAACCTTGTCAATTGCGTAAGAAAATCCTCACATCACTATTACACTAATAACATTCGTTGCCGAACACTACAGATGAATTTAATTTAATTTTTCGTCATTTTTTTTGAAAAGCACATATTTTTAAGGAAAGTGACTTAAAAATATGTGCTTTTCACAAAAACGACGAAAAATTAAATTAAATTCATCTGTAGTGTTCGGCAAC
>CAKNYM010051667.1:313170-333776 GCA_932195095.1 Andricus curvator | reverse complement strand
ATTAACATTTTTAAAGATGTAACAACAAATCTTTTCAAAAAATGAAGCTTATAAGGTAAACAAATTTTCAATTATAATTTCTAACCTAAAAATTAAGGAAAAAAAAATTTTTATCTTTATTTTTAATTTTCAACTATTTTAATGATATTTATTATAATTAATTAATATTACATATATTTATACAGATGAGGAATAGAATTTTACTGAAAAATTAAAAAATGTGATGAACTTTAAAATATGGATATGGAACTTCAAAGTCCTGATGAGGAAAACGTTATAGTTTTCGAAACGTCGACAATCAAGAAATTTTAACAACGAATTTCTACTGACTTGGTCTGAAGTACGTCAATTTTACCAACTAATTATTAATTATTCATAAACTTATATCACTCAGACAAACAACAGCGCTTTAACAACATTTTTTCCAACTTATGAATGAATGAAATTAATGAAGTAACTGAAACTCTAATAAACTGTCCCTTATTATTATTATTATTATTATTATACCATTAAGCCATTTCCCTTTCGGGGTAGGCGTGACTTGCTCGGTTGGAAGACAGTAGTGTGTATATGGGTATGTAGGTATAAAGTAGGTAGGTATATAGGTATGAGGTAGATAGGTATATAAGTGTTAGGTATAGATATTTTAGATTGATCTGGAATTCTCGTGTCATTTATTTAAATGAAACGTTTATTCCGCAACACTGCTCCGACCTTGGTTGCTGATCAATCTCTCTAGCGATCACCCCAAGTGAAAAGCCTCACAAAATAATTTATATAATATACCTTCTATATATCAAAAATATCTTCTTGTCCTCAACATTGAAACGTTTCCGATTTGAAAATTATTAATATCTTCATTTTCTTTATACTGTCATATCGTCTTAATCACTATCCTTATCCATTTCTAAAGGCTTGCGACCTTGGCTTGGGCTTCCGTTTCCTCTTACCAGTGCCGATCTAAAAATTGGATTGTTTTCCGCAACACTACTTTCAAATCCTCCTTTTGTAGGAGTCTTTTTCTGGGTTTTTTATCACACTGTGCAACCAGCTCCCCCTCCACCCTCTCACTCCTCCCCTCCCCTATCAACCATACCCCCCCCCCCTCTGGATACCCTTCTGCTCTCCACACCACTGCAAATCCTCCACATCTCTTCTTTCACCCCTATTCCTCCATATTTCAGTGCTTCATTTTCCAAGCCATCCTCCCCTGTTGCCTTGTTTCGTTTCAGCCTTGCAATCGCCTCATTCAACTTTTCCCTACTAATCTCGTTTTCACTGTCTTCACCCCCCACTACCACTTCTCTTTCGTCGCCTTTACCCTATTTTCCACACCCCCAAACAGACCCTTGAAATACACTCTTTCATCCCGATATCTTCATTCATACCCTTCCTTCCTCCTCTTTCCCTGTTTATCACTACCCGTTCCCTCCCTTTCTTTACCGCTTTCTCTACCTCTTCCATGTACATTTCCTTCTCCTTCTGTCTTTTATCCCTTAACGTTCTCTCGTGCTTTTTTTTTTATTGAGTTCCCCTTTTTCCATTTTCCCTTTCCTCCATTTTCTTGCATTCTCCTTCATTCTATCTTTACTTCCCATGTATTCAACGTCCCACCAAACTCTCCTAACCACCTCTCCTTCACCTTTAGGTCTCACCTCTTCCCGTACCTTAAGTACCCTTAAGTTTTTATAGCAGCGTGTCTACTCCTTCCTTTATTTCCATTCACTTAACTTATCATCCGCCAACTGCCCATTTTCAATGTTCTTTCACCCATTCCTGCCTTCTTCCCACCACCGCACTTTGGGCCTACACATCTCAATGTCGCGATCACCGGAAAGTGAATATTATTATTTCTTTCCTAATATTCGATTTAATTAGTGAGTAACCTTATAATGAATATTAATATTCATAAAGAATAGTAATTCGTAAAATAATAAAAAGAATCAGTGTTACTATATTAATCATATTATCATTCGTTTCCAAATATTGCAAATATTTAGTTAGTGAATAACTTAATATCAATTCAAATAAAATAATAATTATTAATAAATATTATTTTTATTTGAGTTGACGGTATTCTTCAGAATTATCGAGACCATTTCCCGGGGATCTGATTGCACAGAGAGTACCGGTAAGTAAAGTTGGCGGTGTTCTTTCGAATTATTGCTTCCAAATTCGTACCGTTAACTCAAACTAATTAGCACTTTAACCAATTTGTTTGCCATAATTGATAATATCTTGGTCAAATCAGTAACTTTTATCAGTAACGGTAACGCGTTACTTTTGACTGGTAACGGGTCAAACACTATCAATTACAAAATCTCAAGTATAAAGCATAGACTTTAAAACGAATGCATAATCGGGCTATTATGACCACTTTTGTGCCATGTGTGCAATTGTGCATTTAAGGTCAGGATGTCGAAAGGGCGATAATCCGCTCACTTGCGGGCACATCCGTGAGCTTTTCCTAGTTGGTATTGGCGGATGCCTGAGGTGGTCCGAGGGCGACTTTCCACCTGTTGCATACATCGCATCGTCGTCCGCCATGTCTCGAAAAGAGCCAATCGTGGGTGTGCATTAGTGATGGTATGTAGTGGGAGTAGGCGGCGGAGTCTGGTTGGTTCACTCGAGTTTCCCTCGTCTCTCCCTTGGGATACCGTTTAGAACCATCGTAGTTGTTTCCTCAGGTTCTCACTTCACCCCGACAACGTCGCTGTCACGTCCTACGCGTAAAGCTCGTCCTTTAAATTTCATCTTTGCAACGCTTATCCCAAAAGACGATTCACAAAGTTCGCGCAACTGACCATTCCAGGATTCTTCGGATTTCACTTTCTTTCAATAAGGAATCGGTTCCAGACTCCAATCTGAACATTTTCATCGGAAATCAAGATTGGAAACCCCCGGGGATCACTGTCGTATGTAAAATTCTAAGTTTCCGTTTTTATTTTCAAAAGGAAATGATCCCTGCAACTCAATATTTAAAGTTGTATTAAAAGTACTTTGTACTAAGAATTTTTTTGGCAAAGTAACGATTGTTTTATCAATTATGAATTTAGCATTTGGGAAGAGTAAATTTAGCACATAGAAATTCTTATTTAAACTAATTATAAATCTTAGTCTTTGAAACATTTTTCATTTTTAATTCAGGTTTTTGCTGACAACATGAAGCAGAGTCAAGAAAACCAGGAAGCGAAAGGAAGTGGACCTCCCGGGAAATCAATCATAAATAGTTCTTCCGCGGAATGAAAAAAAAATTTCCTTAAGGGACTGATCATCAAAAGTGATTATTCAGCAACGAGACAGTGTTGGACATTTAGTGAAATAGTTTGGACTAAGAGTTGGTTCCATGAGACTTTTATGCTGTGATTTTTCTAAGTGAATAAGAAAGAGAAGAAATTGTAGAAAAAGATAGATGATAATACAATTGAAATCTGGTTTTGAGTATAGGAATGAGTGATTAAGGTGAAAAGAGACAGTTATAATAATATACTTTGAGGGTGCTATTAAATTCAAATTGCGTGAAAGTATTTTCATCTTCTAATTCGCGAAATGTCGTCAAAAACACTTCACAATGAACATATCAAGAGACCTATGAACGCCTTCATGGTTTGGTCGCGAGGACAACGTCGAAAAATGGCTCAGGAAAATCCGAAAATGCACAATTCCGAAATTTCCAAAAGATTGGGAGCCGAGTGGAAACTTCTCAGTGAAAGTGAAAAGCGTCCTTTCATTGACGAGGCAAAAAGATTAAGGTTGGTGAGAAAATATTCAACTTCTATAGTTAATTATTTAATGCGAAATTTGATTTATACCACAAATTTCAGATTTAGGATAAGAATAAGTAATTGGTCAATACAGTGTTTTATGAAAAAATGTTCGGTTTAAAAATTCAGTTGACAAAATAAAACTCCTTAAGGGGGTACAAAGGTACAATTTTCTATTTTTTGTAATGTTAGTATTATACAATATTTTATTTTTTTGAGTCAAAATAAATCCGATTTTGTAAACGAAAAATTAAAATTTGTTTATAAATTTTCACGTTCTTTTACACTATTTTTACCACCTGAGGATAGACTACAATGGAGGGAACCGAAAAA
This sequence comes from Andricus curvator, assembly GCA_932195095.1. Lineage (NCBI taxonomy): Eukaryota > Metazoa > Arthropoda > Insecta > Hymenoptera > Cynipidae > Andricus > Andricus curvator. The sequence continues at coordinate 329,679 of CAKNYM010051667.1, read as the reverse complement.
AATATAAATTAGAAAAAATGCTGTAAGTGAGCCAATTTTTCATTTTTTTAAATAATTTTATTATCAGTATTTATTTTTTTATAAATTAAATAAATAGGACTCCAAATTTTGCATTGTTCCCGTTTTTTAGGTCACTGTCAATACACTCATAAATTTCGCCCTTCGTTTTTACGGGATCGACATATGTACCCCTGTAAGTGTAATTTAAATTGAAAAGTGTTTAATAACTTTTTCTTACTTATAAACTTATGTATTTCAGAAATTATCATTCATTATCAGTAATATAACATTATAATGTATTGGGGTATTTTTTCTCAAGTGTACCTTTCCAAAAAATTTATTAGACTCAAACTTGGGCAGAGTGTACTCCTATTGGATGGTAGTGTACTATATAGGGACATTTCTTGGCCATTTAGACAAATATTTAACGAAGAGGAAAACGTGAAATTTCTGGATTTTGTGCCGGCAGGCTCTTTTTCGGTTTTACTTAACCGCTTTCATATAGGATAAAATCTGAATGATATATTTTTTATTTTCAATTAAATTATTAATATATTTCAGTATAAAGTCAAAGTTTATATGGCTATTTTCTATTCTAATACTCAGACAAATGTTTTTTGAATAAAAAAATTCCTTCTTTCCATTGTTTAATTCTATCATTCTATCAAAGATTTGATTCAAATAATATTAGTTAATACATTTTCTATTCATAATTTTAATTTTAAAACTTGACAACAAAACTTATACTATTATTCTAAAGGCAGTGTCTAGTATATTATGGAATTTGCCATAAGATTAACCGGTCAAGTACAGCAATGGGACTAGTATTACGAAAATTTCCGTAATTCAAAACGAGCTGGAAATAAGTTACATGTACGATAAATTCCAAACTAATAGACAGTAGTATTATAAATTTAGGAGTTTTCACTTATTATTTGTGAACTTTCTAATTTCAAATCAAATATATTCGCATATTCACGTAATGCGACAGTATAACTATAGCATTTATTATCATTATTGTTAATAAGCTCCTAAAATTTACAAACATTGACAAAAATTATAATCTAGCTGCCAGTAATAATTCTGTATAAATTAAAAAAATAATAAAATGTCGAGAAAAGTCTAAAGATGTTTTTTTAGATACATTATTCATGGAAAAAATATGCTGTCAAATATTTTTGAGAATAAGGTTTGAAGTTTGAACCAAGGTGAGAATTTTTTCTGATTGCACTTTTTTTGGTACAATTCACCGTTTTCAAGTTACAGCGTTATAAACAATTAGATTTGCACTAAAATTAATATAGTTGCAGATAGATATCTCAACACATATCGAACTGAAAAATGTCGGAAAAAGGCAAATTTCTTTTCGAGACACGTACTCACAGAGAAAAAAAGAATTTTCCGATCGAAATATGACTTGAAAGCGGTAAATTGTACAAAAAAGTATTATCAGAAAAAAAAGTTTTATCTTGGTTCGAACCTCATAAAATATATATTTCTTACATAAATAATATATTTGTTCAAGAACACTTGTTTAAATAATTAACGACAGGTTTGGCGATTATTATTCTAGTGCATGTTTTGTCACTAGTAAGTTTTTAAGAACCCGAAAAAATTCTTCTCCTATTTACAGAGATGTTAAGAGTTTTTCCAAAAAGTAAAACAAACAAATTAGAAAGAGGTTTCTGACCATCAGGAATGAAAAAATTAAAACTCAAGAAAATTTAAAAACTCTGCAAACAAGACATTTTTTTCGAGCGCAGGTAACCAATCGATTCCAAGCTAATTATACTTTTCTAAGATCTCAATACGCTACTTTTTCGCGATGTAGCGATTCCGAATTCCAAAATTTTTTATTCTTAACTCACCCTAATATTCATAATCAGGAGGCTTCTCTTAAAATTATAAGCCAAAGTTATCCTCAAGACCTCTCTGTGCATACAGATGTATTAGTGGCGGCTCGATTATCTTCTTATTATTTTCATTTTTTATTATAATAATAAGTTATTTTTTGACTAAAGTAGAGATTTATCTCTACAACAACGAACTTTCGCCATGGTTAATTGCTCTTTAGTTACGAACACTTGAATGAAATTATTACGTTGGGGTGTATCAGAGCCTGCGTAACGAAAGGGGGACTACGCAGTTCATAATATTGTACATTGTTACTAAAGCTGAGGGCGTGCTTCTCTAAGCTGGGGTAGATATCAGGAGAATGGGGTGGCATTTATAGAGAGTGTCTTTATTACGGACCTGAATATTTAATCACTGTTATGAGTTTATTTAGTTCACTTAGCTCAGAAGCCGAGAAGAAATCCCTACTACCTATCCAAAAATATAGAGATCTCCATTGTTGTACAGATTATAGTGAAAATCTCAGCAGAAAAAAAATTCTAAAAATATGGGACAAAGTTTATGTTGCAGATGAAGGGCTTGACAATACTAATATAGGGTTTTGACATTCTCAGTCGATAAGCAATTATTTCCTCGTGAGTGAAGGTTAAAAATTACCATTATCTAACGATCATTTCAGATTACTCAACATTGAATTGAAAAATTACTTCCTGAAAATAAATTACAAAACATCTGCAGAAATATATGAATTTCTTTTATCTTTTCTGTGCACAATTTTAAACTTCAAAGTTAGAAATAATCATTTGGTATTAGTCAAATAACAAAAGTGTAGTGAGGTGTTATCTCCGAAATTAAACGACGTACGGAGATAATTCTTGAAGCAAATTCCACATTTTTGGCTTCTGAAAATGGTGTATGCAGTGTCAATGAGCAAAAAGTTGCGCCTAAATGTTTGAACATTAAATTCTTCTTCGGAAAATACAAAGGGCTTTCCGATGATGGAAGCAACCTCACTGATATCAGAATACCTTGTCACGCTCACTCCTATTCTTAGTACCGTTCTGTGCATAATCGGAAAGCCCTTTGTATTTACCAAAAAATAAAATAATGTTTCAAACATTCAAACGCAACTTTTTGCTAATTGACAGTACATATTTCACTACTTTTTTATTATTAACTTAATAACAAGTGATTATTTCTTACTCTAAAATTTACCATTGTGCACAGATTGTACTAGTCTTGGCGCTGCTTGGCGCTGATGTCGTTTTAGAATTTAGACTCCACTTTCATTTATAGAACCATTTTTGATGATATTAGAAATGAATAAATCATTTATTCAAATAAAAATGGCTTTATTTAAGTAAATTGGACTTTTATTAGAAAATACTGTAAGTTCTACTAGTTTCAGAAACGCGAAAGTAATTGAGAATCATTATTCAATTTTGCTTTATTATTTTTCAAAATGTAAGAAAATAGATTAAAAAGTGAATGATAGCAGTTCTACCGGCCATTGTGGTGAACGGATATATCAGAATTCGAACCAGAAGTGGGTATTTAACACGATAAACTGTGATCAATCATACGAATATTGAAATGTTTCAGTCAATTACATTCTTTTGTTGTACTAAATAATTACAAAATACAGACAAACGTAATATTGTGTATAAAAATAACACTGTAGTATTGTAAATTCCATTTTTTTTCAAGAAATTATTTTTTCAATTTAATTTTTCACTTTTCAGCCTTCTATTTGTCTCGTAATGCTTTTATAATGTTCCAGGCATATGTTTTAAGTAAATTGGGATCTATTTTTTTTTAAGAATCCATGGACTTATACGGCTTTGATAGCAGTCGATTTTTGACGATCTGTATCTCGAAAAATATTCCCTTTTTTCAAATTTTGTTTATTGAGATCTCTAGAGCTTCATCAAATCTCGAATTTACTTTCTCATTTTTTTTTAGAAATTGATTTTTGCGAAGGGTTTTTCTCTATCCTGAAAAATTTGTCCCGATGTAGCGGATTTACTTACATGCTTTTGCCGTGACACCCTTCATTTATTATTTTTACAATAAAAGCTAAAATTTTAAACAATTCACCCATTATGTATTCATTCATTCTCAAAATTTATATATTGTAAGTAATTTAAATTTTTCCTGTATAGAGACAAACAGTTTAAATTCTGTTTATAATGTTTGAAAAAGGTACTAAAATAATTATGGGCTGAATCAGCTCAATTTGAAAAGTTTATTAATTGTATAAGCAAATATTTTTTTTAGGAAAAATCGCTACCTCCTTTAGAATTGACAGCTCGGAAAAAAGAACCGACGGAGCGCTTGGTCAAAAGGCAGGAGAGGGGGTAACGCGTAGTGGACGAGGCGACGAATTGTTGGTTGCTTCGTCCACTCGTTCACCTGGTTCACTACGCGTTATCCCCTCTCCTGCTTACTGGTCAAGCGCTCCGTCGGTTCTCCTTTCCGAGCCGTCAATTGTCTATAAGTCTGGTATTATCGGGCCTATTTTAATTTTATCTTTGGAGTATTATTAAACCATAAACGTGATAAAAGACTCAGTTTCATTCTAAAAGGTTATTAAAATTCCCCATACATTTCTCTCGCAACTTTTAAAGTCTAAAGTGGGTGAAAAATATCATAAAAAGTGGAAAAGTGCGCAATTCAAAGAATTTTCAAGGGCATGTACAACGTTAAAATTAGATGTTGTATTAATTATTTATTTAACTTTTTTTCAAATTTCCATTTGCAAACATCTATGTGATCTTTATTGAATCTTGAATGATTGTTACCAAAAATACATATCTCACCAAAAACATCTACGAAGCCTCTCAAAGAAATTTCCTCTTGTGCCCGAAGGATGCTTTTTGACACAAATGGAAATTCTTCTTAAATTGAAGATTGAAAGGAATTTCATTTGTCTCAAAATGAATCTTTTTGCAGGAAACATTATCCTTTTGCGGCTATATTCATCTAATATTGCAGCCAAAGAATTACGTTACTATAAAAAATGTATTCGAGAAGTTCAAAACAAAACAGGCCAGAGGACGATGATTTTGTTTCAAGATATTTATTTTTTCTCCTTTTAACACGTTCTCCAATTTTTTCTAATTTTACCTATCTGAACAAACTGAAATATTTATATATCTTTTAGAATTACTTGGCATACTTTAATTTCACAAACTATGTTCGTTGTATACTGATAACTTTTTACTTGGGAGAATTTTTTGCATCGTAGAGGTTTTTGGTGAGATTTCCCTTCTTTCTTAATAAAATTGTTTATTTAATAAAATACTCGTTTCAAGGAAATAAGAATACTTATTATTTCAGATAATATAATGCACATAATTACAATTTATACTGATATATTATATGAAAATATAACTATTAACGATTTTTCCATTTTCTTAGATATTCATCTAGCATCGAGTTATGTTGAAAATTGTGTACATTTGTACAAATCGGTTTGACAGTGTAAGGTCCGGCTCGTCTGAATTACTAAAAAAATCGATTTTTTCAATTAGAAGTGCAAAATTTTGTAAAATAATGAATGGATACAAATTTTGCGAGAGATTATCCTAGATATTCATCTAGCGGAGTTATGTTGAGAATTTTTTTTCAAATCTGTTCAATAGCGTAAGCTCCAGGTCGACTGAACTGATATAAAATCGAATTTTGGGCATAAAAAGTGAAATATTTTTAGAAATAATTAATGAATCAATATTTCCTGAAAAACTACTCTTAAGCTGTATCTAATCAATTTATTTTGACATTTTGACGCTTTAGACAAATCAGTTGAACATTGTAGGCTACAGATCGACTGAATTGCTGAAAATTCGAATTTTGGGCATAAAATGTTAAATATTTCTAGAAATAATTACTAATTCAATATTTCCTGAAAATCGGCTCTTCATCTTGATCTAGTTAATTCATTCTGAACTTTTTAGACAAATCGGTTGAATATTGTAGGCTACACTGCCGTACACACCAAAAATATACATAAGTCCAATCTCACTCAAACTGAGAAAGTCGAGAAAAACTGTTTGCCCAAAGAACTCTAATATGGAATAAAATTTTGAATAATCTAGATACACTATTTGGGTAAAAATAATGTGCTCTTTCATATTTTGCAATGAAAAGTTGATTTTTTAAACAATTTTTATTAGAAAATGGACTTGCGATTTTTTACTACTCGCGGAAAGTAAAAAATACAAGGCAAAAACAACACAAAGTCACATGCGGACGTTCTGCGGCTGTCCCGAACTTACCCCAACTATCGTCGCTAGTGTATAGCCGAATCTAGCCGGGACCTATTTCCCTTGGATTTCCGATCAGAGTCCGAGCTATTTCACAAGGCTAAAACATACGTAAGAGCAAGCGATTCTTTTCGTTTGTAAATTCGCTCCGCACTCGGTCACTTTTACAAGGCAAAAAAGACACAAAGTTCTTTAGGTTCTTTCTTATTTGTATGCTGATGATGTATTACATGCCTTGTACAAATTTTAGGACACGCAAAGTGCTTTGTGTATCTTTTTATGTTATATTTTTTTAACTTTTTCGACTTTCCTCATTATAAACAATCGTTTTTTGCAATAAATATTGATAATTAATAATTTTTATTAACACAGTTAGACGCAGCTTGCTCTTGCGAATCCAACGATACCAAAAACTCATTTTTCATAAAAATGTCACTTATGTATCTTTTTAGTTTGGACGGCAGTACAGGTCGACTGCATTGCTAAAAAATCAAATTTTGGAAATAAAAAGTGAAATGTCTCTAGAAATAATTGAGGAATCAAAATTTCCTGAAAAACGGAACTTGATCTCAATGTAATGAGCCTAATTAGCATTTAATGATCTTTTATCTCCATTGTATTCATGAATCGAGTATATGACAAAGAGTATTTAATCAGAAGGAAAAGGATCTTTTCATATAGAAGACAGACATGTGCGTAAACAAATACATCCTTCCAAGCTCGGTCATACCGCTATCCCCGGAAGAGCCGTCGTTCGCCGGAAATTGAAAAGGCGTTCATTGCTACTATCTCTGGAGCGCGTAACAAAATATATCAAGAAAAACTGGGGAAAAGGGCAAGAAGGTAAAAATCAAAAAGGGAACAAGAAGAACAGAAGCGCGAAATGGAGAGTGATAGAAGAAGAAGACAAGGCGAGTGAAGAAAGAATTCGATGCCGGTATTTTCAAATCCATTTTTACGGCTATGGGGGTCGTAAAATAAAAAGCGGTGCCGACGCGACGCGACGTCGTTCCGTTGAAGCCGCGCTGTCAGTAGCCCGACGTAATCTGTCCGTTCGTTCACGGAGACTCACAATGTGGCCCTCGAGATAACAAATAAAGCCCCATTGTCGCAATTGTGTGGATTTAAAAGGATTTGCGCCTCTCTACCTCCAGCCTTCTCACCCGCCACGCCGTTGCCCGTCCGACGAGTTTCACCCTCATCCTCCCTTTCTCCTAGACGCACACCCCCAACTATTTTACGTCCTATCCCGGCACCGAGCTGTAACATTATCCTGGAGCAACGTCCAAGATCATTCGGAAACAGCGTAACGACGTGGGACGTTCAATTTTACAGATAAATCGTAGATTCAGGGCCAGCTGAGATATTAAAGAGATTATATATATATAAAATATACTATTATAATATACGGAGGTTTACGTCTTGCAGTGGGGTAAAGTGATGTTTTTGTGTCAAAATTCATTATATTTTGACAGAAATAACATAGAGGGGTAAATCCTATTGGAAGTTGGAGATGAATATCTGCAGAATATAGGAAAAATAGAGAGAATATGAAAAAAACATCTTTAACCTGAAAAATCCATGTTAAAGTTGACAGTTTTTAGTTAAAACTTAGATTATCGATTACCATGAGCACTTAAGTATTAACTTTTTTGTGCTACACATTTTTTTTAATAGATTTTTTCATGCCGATTCCAAATCCGGCCTTAAAATCACCCTACAACTTCAGAGTTCGGAGAAAAAAGCGATTGAAATTCCTATTCGAAACCTTTAAGGTCTGAATTATTTCTACGCAATGAAATTTTACCATTCATCGTATTTAAAGGTTTTTGGGGTCGCGGATTTCTAATCCGAAGTCAAAATGTTAAAATTCAAAACGGCAAATCCAATATGGCGGACAAATATCCTAAAATAAAGACAAAATGTCTAATAATTACTACTCGGGCATTGTTGGGGTCGCTGATTTCGAATCCTAAGTAAAACTGTCAAAATTCAAAATGTAAAGTCCAATATGGCAGACAAAAATTCTAAAATAAACCCGCGTTACGATTTTTAATGCCAGCTCTAAAATTCTAAAATGTAACAATTCTCAGTCATATCGGTTTTGTTTTACAATTTCTGTCCACCATATTGAATTCATTATTTTGAATTTGGCATTTTTACTACATATTCGAAATCCGCGACTCTCAAAAACCGGCAAGTGGTAATTATTAGTCCTATCGGGTTTATTTAAGGATTTTTATCTGCCATATTGAATTTTCCGTTTTTGATTTTGACGTTTTGACTTTGGATTCGAAATCCGAGACTCCAAAAACTCCCAAGTAGTAATTATTAGTCATATCGAGTTTCTTTTAGGATTTTTGTCAGCCATATTGGATTTCCCATTTTGACTTTTGACATTTTGATTTCGGATTTGAAATAAAGGACCCCAAAAACCTTTAAATACGATAAATGGTAAAATTTCATTGCGTAGAAATAATTCAGACCTTAAAGGTTTCGAATAGCATTTTCAATCGCTTTTTTCTCCTAGAGTAATTTTAAGGCCGGATTTGAAATCGACATGAAAAAATCTATTTAAAAAATGCGTAGCACATAAAATTTAATACCTAAGCGCTCATGGTAATCGATAATCTAAATTTTAACTGAAAGCTGTCAACTTTGACATCGATTTTTCAGGTTAAAGATGTTTTTTCACATTCTCTCTATTTTTCCTATATTCTGCATGTATTCATCTAAAACTTCGAATAGGATTTAACCCTCTGTGTTATTTCTGTCAAAAAATAATGAATTTTGACACAGAAAATATCACTTTACCCCACTGTGCGTATCTTCGAGCAAAGTCAAAAGAATTGATAATAAAAATCAGGGGTGATAAACGTGTGAGCATTTTGTTAGGTAATTTATTACTTTCATTCAATGTAAATCTGTGATGGGAGATGATATCATGGCGGAAGCGACGATGAGTCCCCGGTAAGAAGGCTTGCATTAAAAAGTATTGGAAAATTTAATGCATCCAGTGGTAACGTGACAAATACTGAATACTTCTGGATCCGCAGCAGTAGAACTTATCTCTTAAATTGAATCCCTCTCTGTACCCAGCGGCGACAATATTTTTCTGCATACTTTTGGATACCACAAAGCAACCAAGAAATAGAAAAACTTTAATCCCTTTTAATTGAGCACATTTCGCTGCTTTTATTTACTGTTTTTCGAATAATAATGAGGTAAAAGGCTTTTTAAAACATAGCATCGGTCATTTTACGATGCCAGGATTAATTTCTACACAGATGGCTGTGGTGAAAAATAATTTTTCATCCTGATTTTCTATTTTTGTAATTGGTAAAATTTGACCAAAGCGAATATTTTTAATTTATTTGCGGTTACGTTTGGCAGCTCCGATCGGCTTTGAAAGGGATTGGAATCATATTATTTTCGCCGCCTAATGAAGATTAAAAAGTGAATGACAGAAAAGGCATTAATAGGAATTCAAAATTTTTAATACCTTTTAATGCAATTAAGCCTCCTTCCCGGGTCAATAAGTCCATTTTTCTGGGATAATCCCAGATGTGCTCAAAATTGGAAACTAATCATGTATACGAAATTTTGAAACGTCTTGCAATAATTTTTCAGTACCGCCAACCAGGGTAATAATTATGGATGAAATAAGTTTTAAATTTATTTGGCGGCTATAGTGAACTTTTCGAAACATGACAGCGTAAAGTGTGCTGTATATGTATATTGGACTATATGTATATGTGTAAAGCTTTTACACTTCACGAAGAAGTGTGAAAAAATACGGACTGCGGCAACTGTCGAATCTCAAAAGCTAAAAAATCTTAAAAACTTCTACTGGAATCTTTTAGAATCTAAAATAAATAAGAAAAATATTTGAAGGGGGCGTAGAGCAAGATCGGTGCAGACTAAACTAAAAAGATATAACATACGGAGGAAATTCAATGATTTTGATGTTAAGTTTTATAATTACGAATAAAAATCTCTCAAAAACCACATTACAAATAATATAAACCTAATGGAAAAAAAGTATTAAATATAAATTTTCAAAACATTCTCCTTCCTATACCCTGCAAAAATGTATTATTTCTAAACATACCTAGGTATTCTTTGAACAAAATTACGAAGTTAAATTTTTTGTATTATTATACTCTGTGATGCCCAAACAAAGATTTGTAGGTATATTCTCTGGACCCAAGAAAAGAAATTTTACATACTTTTATTGATCAACCAAAATTTGTATCCATAATTATTCTATTGGGATTGTAAATATAAATTAAACTTAAGTTATTAATAACTTCGAAGCAGAATTTTTGGTTTAAATTAAATTTGCAGGATATCTTTTGAAGAGTCTTAAGAAAAATTATATATGGTACAAAAAAAAAGAACATATTTACTGATTTTTGGCAAAGCCGCGATCTGAAAAATTCGCAATTTTTGATTCATAATTATTACCCCGTTTGACAAATTAAAATGGATCCTTATTCGGCGTTGATAAAGTATTTTCAAACTGATGACGTTTGAATATATAAGTTATAATAAACGGAAACGATTTCAATATGAGTTCGTCGGGTTAGCATAATATCGTACCTATATTCAGGGAAAGGAGAGAGAAGGGGGTCCGAATCATGCCAACTCGCGGCATTGAGTCACATTTGTTGCGAGTCAATTTGCGACATATCGCATAACAACATTTCTCATTTGCCAAAATTTGAAGTCCACAAAAAAATAAGAGATGCCGCATATATGACTTGCCGCGTTTTTGCCCAGTTTGCTGCAATGAGACTTGCAGCAAATTTGATTTGCCGCAATGTGACTTGTTGGGGTAGGCATGACTCAACTTCGAAAAAGGTGCCTATGAAGAGAAAGAGGCAAGAACATACCTATTCTGAAATTAATTTTTATTACCCGAATTTGATTTAGTGGCACTGGCAGTAGTTTAAAAAAATTATTTTAAAAACGATTTTCCCTTCCTCTATAAAGTTGCGCAAAATACACTCAACCAATAAGATAATAAGATAGTTAATCAGTAAAGTTAAAATCAGAACAGAAGAAGAGAAGAAAATACAAAACGACTTTGAAGGAAGTAAGAAGCTGATATTTAAATCTATGAAGGAAAGTAAAAACACAGAGTTTGTCAGCATGAGAAATAGCAACGATGAAATGCTATATGATACAGACGGGATATTAAACGCTTTAAAAGACTGTTTTGAAGAATTATTAGGAGATGAAGCCATAGAGCAGCAGAACTACGATATTGGACATAGTGCATCAGCAAACTCAATTGAAAAAATATGTGTCACTGAGGTTAGGGATATAATAAAAATCTTCAAAAACGTTAAGGCTGTGTAGATAGTATTAGCGCTGAAATGCTTGAATACGGTGGCGAGTACATACCTCACAGGTTGTGCGAATTGATAAATTTATGTATGGAGATAGAAAAAGTCCCAGACGATTGGAGAAAAGCGATTATCGTACCAATATACAAAAGAAAGGAAGATAAAAGATAAAAGCAACTGCAGTAATTACAGAGATATCAGCTTACTAAGTACTCCAAGTAAAATATACTCAAAAATACTTATCCACCTAAACTATCCACCTAAAAACACTACCCAAATCGGGTAGTGTCACGCCTACCCTGAAAGGGAAATGGCTTAATGGTATACTACTACCACCACTACTACTTATCCGCAGGGTAATGATAATAACAGAAGAAAAGATATGGGAAGTCCGAAGGGGATTTATGCCAGGAAGATCATGTACGGATCAAATTTTTAACTTAAGACAGATCACAGAAAAAAGTTTGAGAGTAGGAAATAAAGTTTTCTGTGCTTTTGTTGACCTAGAAAAAGCATTTGACAAGGTAAATAGAAGAAAACTTTGGGGAGTCCTCAAAGAGTACGGAGTCAATAGATGGCTCCTACAAGCAATAATAGTATATTGTGCTACAAGTTGAAAAAGCGAGAGATTTAAAACGAGTGTGAAGTTAGCTACCCGAGCGGAGCGAGGGTGGCTATCACACGAGTTTTAAATCGTTGCTTTTTCAATGTGTGGGACTCGATACTTTTTCTATAATTTGTTAAAAAGTGCTAGTTTTTGTTTACCTGTTTTTTGTGTAAAAAGAAGGCGATTTTTTGTCGATTGGCGCAACAATGACAATGGTAATTATCAAAACCATGGCAATAATATGGCAGTAATAATAAGCTGGTTCTCACAATTGAATAGTTGGCCCATAAAGTTGAGGGCTTCAAAACTTCCGATTTTTCGTGAAAAAACCAAGCACAGTATTTTCGGAGAAACTGACGGTGTTTTTTTGCTTTTGCCAAGTGACAAAAGTACATACAAAATACACAACTCGAGACTTTTCAGGAAATTGCTTTTAGGTTAGGGACGACAGTCGGAAAATAGAATGAAGTTGGCTGCGCACGATGCACGAGTCCACCCGAGGCAGCACGAACCCACCCGAAATAACATTTACTTTTTCCACTGTGCCTCACTTTTATCACTGTCCATTTACTTTTTCCACTGCATCTGTCCACTTTTGTCACTGTTGCCCGGAAAGGTCGGCACTGCGCATGCGCCACGTCATCGAGCAAAAATCGGTAACTTTTTACACCAAAAACAGGTGGAAAAACTGGCACTTTTTCGCGAATTATAGAAAAAAATAATATATGCAGGTAGCAAAGCCAGTGTAAGGGTAAATGGGAAAGTGAGTGACTGATTCGATCTTATGCAAGGATGCGTTATGTCCTCATGGCTATTTATCATATTTATGGACAAGTGTCTAAGAATGGCCCTCCTCGACGAAGAAGGTGTAGATCTCGAGACAGTGAGGGTCCGTGGGTTAGCTTTCGCAGGTGACTAGGTTGTTCTGATTGGACTTTTTCAACAGAAAGAAATTATGATACTTTAAAAATAATTGGATTGCTAATTTAATTTAGCTTGAATTTAGAAACAAAAAATAATCCTATTGCACCTTTCTATATATATATATGTATCTTTAAAATGTCTAATATATTTCCTTGACAAAATCTCTGAAAGACAACTGAGAAAAGCTAATTTACTAAACATGTAGAGTATGACAAGGACTTGAAATAACAAAAAATCGACTTAAAAAAGTATTTTCGAAATTTAAAAAATTTGGTGAGAGATTATGATACAACGATTCTCACTATATTATTTTTTAAAGAAACATTTGAAAAAAAGTCTACGAGATCAGGAATAGTACATATACATATATGTGTATGAAATATTACTTTAAAACATCGATTAAAAAATACCCGATATAGTCTAGAATAAATGTCTATAAAAATTCAAAATATTTTGTTTGAATGACAGTCATTAGGAGTAATTAGCCTTTTTATTTACATACCTTCCACTATTACAAGCTTATGGTGAGGCGACGAAATATCACTGTTTATCGCGAATGTGAATTGTAAAGATTACGCTCGATGTTTATGCATTTATGCTGAATTATTGTCGGAGCTTTACCAATGTTTATGCTGATTTACGCTTTGTGCTATCTACCGGGACACATTGTCCCGGAATTATTATTCCGTTTCTCTCCTACGTTATTCTCACACCGCCGTAGCTTTTCATGGCTTCTGTTTCGTGCACTCGTCTCTTAACGAGAAATTTACCGGCCGTACACAATTTCATTATTGCCCAAAGACTCTCTAGTCTCAAACAAACGCCCACCAAACGCGCACAAACAAACGTTTCATTATATACCATTCACCTATATTGTTGCATTGATTCAATTATTTACAATGATTTTCCTTTACTGTACAAAGTTAGTAGAATCTTCATTACGTCTGCAATTTTTGTCAATAAAATCAAATTTTATTTATCATCTGAATGATTTCAAGTAGATCGAATCCATTTTAAATCCGGCCGGTTCTACACAAGTCGCAAAATCTCTCAGTGAGGATATTTGTAGATTTGGGAAGAAAATTAGGTGACATGTATTTTTCCAGATTTTTACATAACAAAATTTCCACGAAGTTACGAGTATTAGAATTTTGGCATCTACTTTTCAAAAAAGCACCCATTTTTTCAAAATTCTATATTTTTTATGAAATTCAAGTATTCCAATTTTTTTATTCTGATTCTGGCCCCAAAAATAGTTTGGCCCACATAAAACTCACAGAATGTCTTATAGATGGCCAAATTCTACAAAAAATGGGCAAAAAATGTAAGTGCGGATTTGTTGTGAAAATCGACTTCTATATTTTGAAACAAATCCTCGTCACCCAGGAAAAAAGAAACGATTACCTTAAGGAATCGGACCTCAAGATATGAAGGATTTTAACCTGCGACGTCCGATTCAAACGCCGTAAATGAGAAAACTCCCATTGAACAGAAATTGTTTCATTCTTTTTCCACATTTTTTAATCGAATCAAAATTTTCAAGACTATCCTCCCATATTGGCTATGTTCTATGATTGGTAATGTAAATAACTCATCAAGATTTTTTTAAAACAAAAGTTATACATTTTTACCTGAGACATTGCATAAATCATGTATGCGAATACATGAATGTCGAGCGAATTTTTTGCACTAATTTGTGAAAAATAAATTTCAACCGCTCTGCAATTCAACGAAAACCTAAGATGCATATGAGAAAATATACAAACATCAAGGTGAATTGTCAAACAAAACAATACAATAGAATCCACAATATTTTGTATAGTTTCTTTCTTCTACTCTTTTTAACCCCACATTCCCGACCAGTCAAAAACGATTTAAAATAAATATAATCAACAATTTACTAAATTAAATTCCGAATAATAAATAATACTTTATGTCGAGCGAAGTTGCATTTCCACGTCTGCCGTCCTGGTGAAGAAAGTGGCTATATTTGGAGTCAAAACAAGATATTCAACGTAAAATTTGTGTTTACGCAAAACAGTTTGCATTTATACTTTCCCACTGACGATTTTGAAAAAGAAAGATAATTATCATTTCTGGATAAATCGACACTGTTCTATTTACTAATACAAATAAAATAAAAAATGTCAATTATTTACATGCAAAACTGTAGATATGTCTATAGGTACCTATAAATAAATATAACTATATAAATATAAATATAATAAAATAAACTGTAGATATGAATATATTTAGGCGAAAAAATGCCGAGGAACCCGATCGCAAAGGCACATTAGGCGCGTTGAAGGCACCCAAAACATCCTCTTGAGGGTACCTGATGAAAATTCCAAGTTTTCTAGAAATGGCTACGACGCAACCCTGATATATTGTTGAAAAAGGTTCCAAAAATCGTGTTTGCGTAGACTGGCCCTCCCGATTCCATTTTAGAGCAAAATATTTACCAGCAAAATTAAACTGGAGAAAATTCCGAGAAAGTTAAAAAAAGAACCTCATATCTCTAATACGTGCCAAGTTGTCAATCAAACTTTTCAAGGCTATCCTCCCATATTGGCTATGTTCTATGATTGGTAGTGTAAATAACTAATTAACATTTTTTTTTAAACAAAAGTTATACATTTTTACCTGAGACATTGCATTTATGCGAATACATGAATGTCGAGCGAATTTTTTGCACTAATTTATGAAAAATAAATTTCAACCGCTCTGCAATTCAACGAAAACCTAAGATGCATATGAAAATATTCTTCTTCGAAGAACCCGGATTTTTTCAAAAAAGAAGCGAAAAACCCCAATTCTGAAGTTTGTATCTGTAATTTGGAATCTCTTAATTTTGCGAAAAAATGTTATAGCCTCCCAAAGCTGACCACTTTTCACCTATTTTATCAGGGAAAATGACTCATGTTCAGTTTTTTTCAAAATACTTCGTTTGTGGGCAAAGCTACGTGATCTGCTAAATTCCTTTAAAAATATTAAAAAGAATTTTTAAAAATTCATTGAAATCGTCGAAATCTCTCTTAAAATCTTTAAAATATTTAGAAATGTCATGAATCCTTTGAAATAATTGGAGGTCCTACGAAATATCCTAAATCTTGTTCAAATCCTTTGAAATCCCTTAAAACTCTGGTTATTTGATAAAATCCTTCAAATTCTCTCAAATTGCTTGAAATACATTAAAAATGCATTAAAATTTTGTTGTATTATTTTTGAAGTTTTCTAGAAATCCTTTAAAATTGATCTTAAAGTCTGAAAATCCCACAAAACTCTTTGAAGCCCCTTGAAATTTTCGTAAACCCTTGAGATTCTTTTTAATCTGTTAAAATAGCTTAAAATTTTCAAATTATTTAGAAATGGCATAATCCTTTGAAATAATTGAAGATCCTACAAAATATCCTAAATCTGGTTAAAATACCTTAATACATAATAGATTTTTCAGGAACTTCTGACCCCCCCCCCCCCGGGGGGGGGGGGGGGGGGGGGGGGGAGGGGG
>CAKNYM010051667.1:289828-313070 GCA_932195095.1 Andricus curvator | reverse complement strand
ATGACCCCCTAAAATCCCTTGATTTTTTTTTATGTTTTGGAAGTTTTCTAGAAGTTGAGAATCGAAAATTGGTCAAAGAAGGAAAATAGGTCGGAATTTCTCACATGCTATTTCGGCCCTTGTTTATCTAAAATACTTCAAGTAGGACTCAATCGACGCGAAATTTAATAAGCTTTCCAATGGTTTCCTTTAAATCATTCTAACTTAATTTATCGCTGCGAATACCACGAAAAAAGTGAGGCATGTTTTTAATACGATTTTTTTAGCGGACTGACAATTCTGGCCGGTGCTGTAGATGTATGTATGTATGTATAAATTGAATTTTTGAAGGAGATGCTGAATTGGAGAGGGACTTTTATTCTGACGTGCCGATATGAAAGTATTCCACGCGCGAGAATCCTGTTTCATACGTGACAAAACGGAGGAGAATCTTTTTTCACCGCCGTTCTTGGCAATACAAGAAAGCTCTAAGAATTTTTCTTTTTCTTTTATCTCCGCGAAGCGAAGCATAAATAAGGGCTACGTTTGTGCGGTGCTGGGTACATAATGGGGCATTATGTGACGGAGATATCATGCTCGCGCCCCCTCCGACCTCGGTGTGTGTACAAGATATTTACTACAAATACCCTTGGTAACTCCTATCTTTTAGGCACTTCAGCGATGATAGTACGTCCCTTTGTACAGGTCTGAACGTTAATTCCATCCCAACATTTTCGAGGACATTCTATTATTTGTCACCTCTATGGAAATTCACTCCATTTTTCAATTCACCTTTTCAAATTTGTATTCTCCTTCAGACCAATACAATCTTTTATTAAGTAATATATTATTATATAACTGGGATTAATTAATGTCAAAGGTATCTACTAATTTTCGCCCATCAAATACCCGGTTATTTCTCTGTTTTTTCCTGGTCATAAATATCAAATCTCCTCTTATATCATAATAATTATATTTAGACAAAATAATATTTTTGTAATGTATGGTATTGAATACAAATGAATAAAATTATATTACGATTGCTTCAGACATTTCTTCATACGATGGTCTCCATCAGTTAATTATTCTGTAAAATTATTTACACATAATATGCGAAATGTAATACAATTTCAATGTATTAATTATCTGCGCATATGTGCAAATTGTTTGCAAAAGTTTGCAAATTTGGTGAATATGACAGTTGCTATTTCTTATAAGCATATCTTTAGTTCATTATTTTTGGTATCCTAATTGGTAAATAATTCTTATATATAATTCCTAATGCCTTTCGTATTAGCGATTAATTAATGTTAATAAAAAGAAACTACAAAAAACTATTTTTAATATTTTATTTTGTCCGTTTAATCATATAATAACGTGTGTTTATAACATAGTGAATGTAAAATCCACTCAGTATTAAAATAAATAATTTTTATAATGGTTTTTTGTGATAACTCTTCAATAATTATTCAATAACTAATCGCTTATATCAAAGAAATGAAAAACTATAGATAAATGTTTTGTTCGAAATCTTCAAAAATCTACATTTTGCTTACATTTTTTGAAATCTTTACAAGTTTTAAATTATTTTTGAATTTTTTAAGAACTTCTGAATATATCTTAAACTTACTCGCATTTTTTTAAAATTTGGTAATCTTGAAAAATAGAAAAACTTTGCCCTAAAATCTTTTATATTCATTTCTGAAGTTTTAGGAAATCATTTGAACTGTTTCGAAATATTTTTCAATTTTCTCTTAGAATTCATTTTTTAAAATAAAAAATCATTTAAAATTTTCCCATGAATATTAAGAAATTTTTTTTATAATTTTGAAACCTTTCAAAATTCTTAAACTGCTTCTAAATTTTTTTTAAATCTTCGAAAATCCACACTTTGTTAAGAAAGAATTATTTTTGAAAAGGACGAATTTTCAAGAAAATAGTTGAATCTTCAACCCAAACAGACAAAATTTTTACCAAAAGAGACGAATTTTCTACAAAATGGTTTAATTTTGTAACCTGAAAATATCAATTTTCAACAAAAAAGTTAAGTTTAAATAAAATAGTTGAATTTTCAACCAAATAGATGAATATTCTACTAGGAAGATTTTTTTTCAACAAAAGAAAAGACAAATTTGCAACAAAATTATAATTACATTTTAATCCAAAGAGATGAACTCTCAACTAAAATAATGTATCTTCATACAAAAAAATGAATTTTTGACAAATTAGTTCTACTTATAACCAAGTAGTTGAATTTTCAACCAAAAAATATGCATTTTCTATGAAAAATGTAATAGTCGATATTTCAACTAAAATATATTTTTATTTTAAATCAAAACAAGTTGAATTCGTTCAAAAAAGACGAATTTTCAACAAAATAGTTGAATTTGTAAGCAAACAGTAGAATTTTCAACAAAATAGTTAAATTTTCAATAAAAATGTACGAATTTTCAACAAAATGGTTGAATCTTCAACCAAAACAGAATTTTCAAACAAACAATTGCTTTGTTTACCAAAAAGGTTTTATTGATGGTGCAAAAAATTTGTAATCTTTATTGATAGATACATAAACTAAAAACAGTCACTAAAAGTCATATTCACGCAGTGTCACAAGGTTTCTTCAAAAATATGTGTATGTGAGATCTCTTGACTACGACTTTTTACGAAAAGGATAAACATTCAAATTTACTTGTCTTCTATTGTAAATAATATAAAATTTCCAAAATTTGAAATTTGATTCCCGGCTCGAACTGTTTCATCTGCCCTGAAATTTAAAAGTTTCTAAAACATTCCTTGTTGGTCCTAAGAAGTTGCAAATCTTCCATAAATTGGAGTTTCAACTGCTAGGTGAATCCATAGAAACTCCTTTCGAAAGAAAGATAGACAATTTCAAAAGTTGAATATTCGTTTTTTTGTGTTAAAAATTAATATTTGTTTGACTAAAAATTCAACTGTTCCAGTTGAAGATTCATCACTTTAGTTTAAAATTCAACTATTTTGGTTGAATGTTAATGCTTTTTGGCTGAAAAGTCTACTATTATATTTTTGGTTGAGAGCACATATTTTTTGGTTAAAAACTTTATGAATTAGTACAAAAAGTAATTCAAATTAAAAATTCAACTATCTAGTTGAAAATTAATTTTTTGTTTCGAAAATTCATATTAGCGAGTTTAAGAATTTGGTTGAAGTTTGTTCTCTCTGGACTGAAGACCTTTTCTTAGTTGCAAATGCAATTGTTTGGATGAAAATTAATATGGTTTGGTTAAGTATTCAACTATTTCATTACAAATTCAACCAGTTGGTTGAAAGTTGATAATCTTAATTGAAAATGCAATTTTTTTGCTTTAAAATTAAACTTTTTTGTTGAAAATTCGCTTTTATCTGTTGAAAATGAATTTTTTTAACTGGAAATTTCAGTACATCATTTTTGGACAGAAACTTATCTTTTTCGGTCCACAATTAAACTATTTGTTTGAAAATCTATCTTTTTTAGTTGAAAATTCAACTGTTTAGTTCAAAATTCATGTATTTTGTTGAAAATTCATCTTGTTTGGTCGAAAGTTAATCTTCTTTTTTGTAAAATTCATATTTCTTATTGAAAACTCAAGTTCTTGGTTGAAAGTTGAACTCTTTTGTTGAAAATTTATTATTTTGGATGAAGATTCATCATTTTAATTGAAAATTCATCTCTGTGGTTGAAAATGTAACTATTTTGTTGTAAATTGATGTATTTTGTCAAAAAATAATTTTTTCTCTAAAAATTTAACTATTCCATTTTGGTAGAAAATTGACATTCTTTAGTTAAAAATTCATGTGTTTTTCGAAAATTCGTCTTTTTTTGGTAGAAAATTAATCTTCTCTAGTGAAAATTACTCTGATTCTAACCCGAACATAAAAAAAACGTTTTACATAAAAACTATTCAAGTCAGCCCATTTTTCAATCCGAATACAGGTTTGGTTGAAAACGGGAATAGGTCCTAATCATCTAAAAAATATGTTATTTCAGTAGTTATGGAGTAAAATGAGGTAATTCAATTTTGAGGTTAGGTCCTAGTTTCAACGCTACTAACTGTTCCATTTTTTTTAAGTTATATTTTTTGGTTAAAAATTAACCTGTTTAGTTTGAAATTGATATTTCTAGTTGAAAAGTCAACTCTTTTTTTTACTTCATGTATTTTGTTGCAAATTCAACGTTTTCCCAAACTTTTTCTGTAGGTCCTAGGGAGTTGTAAATCTTTTGGAAGTGGAAGTAGCGGAATTAGGTGATACTAAAGAAATACTTTTAGAAAGAAAAAATAATAATTTCCAGAGCCATAGAGCTATCTAGTCTAATATAGGAACATTTGAATTTTATTTCACTCTGAAATTCCATATGATATGATTCGAAAGAAGTTGTGAAAAATTAATTTTGGATCCGCAAAAGTCGATCATTTTGATCTGAAGTTGATAATCAGAGTGATATGCAACGATTCGATATCCCGGGATTAGGTGTGATCTGCATGATTTTTAAAGATTTTGTTATCGATTTCATTAAATATTAATTACAGAAGCTTGTTGCTACCCTATAGTCTATTCGCCAAATAAGTATAGAGTACGACCTGTAAATCTCTAATTCAGTTAAAGAAAAGTGATTGATCGATAGCATCGATAATTAGTATATAATTAGTGAAAATATATGAATTTATTTAGAACTGTATATATTAATTAAAAAAAGCTTACAGAAATAGAAAACGGGACAAAAGTTTGATAAAATAACGCGATTGTGCACCATATTCATCTTATTAATAATAATTGAAGCAAGAAGGCAATATTGTAAAACTTGTAAATAGGCTACGCCACCTCCACAAACGGCCCAACATAACGTATTTGCAAGTTATTACTTCAAAGTGGGGAAATTTGGATTATTCACACACTTAATCTATTTTACTTCACTTTATTCACATAAAAGATAATACATACTTTTAGTATATTCACTCACAAAAACACCAAGAAATTTGATCAAACACTGGAGCACACCTGACACACGTTGAGTCGTTCAATTAACGTTCACCATTCTATATCGAAAACAATCGAGAAGAAAAGTTTACTAATTGATTACTAACCAAAATATAAATTACAAATAAATTACCACAAGGAAATGCGAATGGACTTCCACGCGGATATTTTCAATAGGGGATCTTTTCCAGGTAATTTGAATGTCGCGGTTGGACAGGGCAATAATAGTACACTAGAAAAATAGAAAATAATGTTATACGAATTGCAAGTAGGATTATGATTTCCCAGGAAAATGCACGTGAATTAATGATCTTGTGAGTGGCAGGCTTTTTGATAATTTGACACAGCCAACCACCGTCGGGATCAACTGGTTTGCCAACAACTTCAACTCTTCTTACTCACTGAATAGAGTATAACTATCAAATTAAAAAAAAAAACTTATCTTTTCATTCGGCTTTTCAGAATTTTTTTTTAAAAGAAAGTCAAACTCCAGACAAACTGGAGGATTTATCATTTTATTTTTCTCGCCATATCTCTTAAAACAGAAGTTTACACGTAGTCCTCTGTAGATTACCTTTCCCAGAATATCACCTGGGCTCTTTTATCTAAGGTTTCTTATCGCCGATTTCAGGGATTCGTGTGAAAATAAGATATTGGTGCATGCCTTTGGGTAGCTTTTAATTCAAAATATTGTATTAAACTTTGGAATGAAAAAATTAATTACAAAAGTAAATTTTTGAACAGAAAAACAATTTAAAAAAATTTGCCCGCCGCGCGAACACATTCACATCGCGCGCGGCTCGCAAGATTGGACGCGCATCTGTTGGATCTCGCGCTTTACGCTCGATAACATATATACCTCGCGCTTCGCGCTGGATAATGTATTTGCCTCGCTCTACGCGCTCGTTCTTTATACTGCCTCCACATTTCTGCACAGGCCTTTTAAAATTAAAGGTCAAAGCACCGACAACTGCAATTTAGTGATTGTGAATTCTCTTTTGTTAAAGCCCCTTCGGTTTTGAGGAACACATTCTCATCATGTATCTCGTGCTTCCCACTCGATTTCGTATAATATGCGAACTTTTCTACATTGTGTTAAACTCTATTATATCAAATATATATTAAATTTATTTCTGTACCTCGGTCTGGGACTGCTTATTCATATATTGCAAAATGAAGTACAAATTTTATTTTTCATGATTACTTTAATATTTTTTCCTTATTTTGCATTAATTTTTATCCTCAGATATCCTGAAAAATGTGTCATTTCAAAAAATGTATATTATTAAAACTCATAATATGCATTGATAATGAAACAGACGTATTTTTATTGTGTTGTTTTTATAATTAAAAAAAGTGGTTGAACAACATTTGTCCTGTCATTTTTTTCGTAATTTATGTCGTTTTTCCACAAATTTAAGTTTTTTATTTTGAATATTATTTTTCACGATTGAAACAAAAACTACGCATTCTGTCAAAAAATGATTCATAGCAAATTTGTAGATTTTTTTTGGCGAATAACTTTTGTTCATTCATTTTTTTCGTACCTCATGCCGTTTTTCCAAGAATTTAATTTTCTATTTTCAATGTAATTTTTTACGATTAGAACAAAAAAATGCTGGTTTACGAATTCGACCTTTGTTTTTGGTCCCTTAAAACTTGTGCGAAAGCACAATTCAATCAGATTAGTGTCTCAAACGTTATCCGGTATACAGACGATAACGACGACGACACAACGAGAACAACGACAGACAGACAGACGCCACGCGCCATCGTAAAACCTGTTTTCTCGGGCGCAGGAGGCCTCAAAACGTGGACATTTAAAGAAATCCGCGATAGTCAGTTTTCACATAAAACTACGTTCTCGGCACGGCACTTCGCGCTAATTTTGAGCGCACCTGGTGTGTGCGGGAACGTCCTCGCGCTCGTTTTCGTAAGTTTAATCCGTGCATTTCGACGGCATTTTTTCAAATATCATAAATATTGTAACTTAAATCAAAAACCGTAATTTAAACACCTGATGAACTACAGTCATAAATTTGAACTAAAATTATTGTTCAATTTGTGTTTGAAGTATCTGCGGCTTTGACGATTGCATTCTCGTAGCGACATTCGCGCTTCGCGCTCGACAGTTGAGTTATATAGACGGTTCTCTTCGACAAATAAAATGACCTAAACAAATGGAACGAAATATAAGAAGTAGTTATGTTTTTCAATATAATTTTCATAAAAAAATACAAGTTTTTTTTAATTTACTAAACAGAGACATTAAGCCATAGACTTGTGAGTCCTTTCATTCAAAGTTCGGTTCTAAGTCAACTCTACAATAATTTGTAGTCAGTTTGTAAAATATATTGAAAATCATTTCACTACGTTCTAAATATTTTAATGTGGGTAATTTACTTGATTATTAATTATCCACACTGAAAAAAAAATTTACTTGATTCAAGGAAATGCGTTTCTTTGGTTTTTTTTTCTTTCGACCAAGGAATTGTTTACTTCAGTTAAGTTAATATTGTTTAGATGCAAAAGATTCACGCATTAATTCAAGGAAATGATTTCTTTGTGTGAAATTTCTTTAATATGAGTAAATATTTCTTCGCATTAAATACGAAAAATATCAAGACAAAGAAATGATTTCCTAGAAGGTAGGAATCTAGGTTTATTGAATACGTTTTAGGCGCCTAAAGAACTCCTTCTTTAGTCCAATGAAATCGATTCCTTGAAATGGATAAATATGTTTTAGAATCGGATAATTCATACATCATTGGAGCAATTAGTTCATTTTTTTTAGTCAAGAAAATATTCACTCAAGATAAATGAATTTGCATTCAATTGAAGAAATATTTATTTCATGCTAAGAACTGTCAAAACAATAATAATAAAACAGTTATCTAAATTTAAAAAATATTCTTTCACGATAAATCGATATTCGTTCAATTGAAAAAAAAAATTATTTAACACTATAAGTTGATATAATTGTTGCAACGAAATAATGACTTAAATTGAAGAAATACTTATTCAAGATAAATGAATATTCATTCAATTAAATAAATATTTATTGCATTCTAACAATTATTGTAATCAACACAATGCAAGTATTATTTAAATTTAAAAAATATTCTTTTAATACAAAGGTATATTCA
Source organism: Andricus curvator (assembly GCA_932195095.1). Classification (NCBI taxonomy): domain Eukaryota; kingdom Metazoa; phylum Arthropoda; class Insecta; order Hymenoptera; family Cynipidae; genus Andricus; species Andricus curvator. Next base: position 304,950 of record CAKNYM010051667.1, on the reverse strand, counting down.
CTAAACTGAACAAAATATTTATTCCATGCCAGAAGTCGACATAATCATCGCAAAGAAATATTTATTTGATTCAATGAGTTCGATTCTTTGAATTGATTCGGACGCATTTGAATCAATTAATTGTGCATATTTGAATCAAGTCCTTAAGTTTATTCAAATCAAAGCAATAATGATTTAATTCAAAATAATATTAATTAAATTAAAAATATATTTATTTGTTACAAAGAGTTCATGCATTTATACCAATGAAGCATTTATTTAGATGAACAAGGTATTGTGTTTGCATACATATTTATTTCTTCATTTGAAGGAAATGTTTTATTTGCTTACTAGAATTAAATTATTCATAACAAATAAACATTTTTTCCAACGAAGTAATTATTTTTTCAAATCAAACATTCAATAATTTGGCACAATTTGTTTCAATTGAATACTTCTTTAGATCAAAGAAATCTGTTGTTAAATTCAATATCCATGTTTTTGATTTGAAGAAATATTTCTTTGGCATTTATGGCGAGAGCTAAATACGGCTTTCCGCCTTATAATTTCCATGTTGCGACAGCGTAGTGGTCATCGTTGTGGATTTGACACTCGACGGACCCAAGTTCGATTCCTGCTGGAGGCAGGGCCGGCCTTAGGGGTTTTGACGCCCGGGGCAAAAAGAAAATTCGCCCCCCCCCCCCCCCCAATAATTGAATAAATCAATGTGCCGTTAAATTGAATTTCGCAAATACAGGTAGGTTATTGATAAATGAAAAATTATTTTTAAATTATTTCAAGGATTTTAATATTCAAATCTTCATTATACATATATATAATTATAAACATACATATTATATACATATACATACCTAACATACATTCATACATAATTGTACATAGAAGGTTTAACACAGTTCAATTCGATACCTATTATTGGTACTTTGTATCACGAATAATCAAATAAATTTTACTTTTCGAGCTTTTGCTCTCGCAAATTCTTCAATGACATCAGAAAAATCTATTAGACTCAAAATCTATTTCTCAATTGATAGCATCCAGAGAGCGCTTAATCTATCATCTGACATAGTCGATCTCAAGTATGTTTTAATTAGTTTCAACTTTGAGAAGCTTCTTTCCGCGGATGCCACTGTGACAGGAGTTGTTAAAAAAATGCGCAACGCGACCCATGCGTTAGGAAAAGTGTCGTGCAAATTGTTTTTGACTAAAAAATCCAATGCTTCGATGGGTCTTGTGACATTTTCTGGCAACGTATATTTCAAGTGTATTAACTCATCGCAGAGATCTCTACCATTAATGTCACTTTCCTTACGATGCGTCAGTGTTTCTTCTAATTGTTTACAAAATGGCATCAAAAGATTGCGTTCAGAAGATGCTTTCAGATCATATAAAAAAGACCAGATTTTGTTGTAATCTTTTAGTTGTTGGAATCGCTCTCCAACAGATGTACACACTTGATCGAGCAGTATGTAAAAAAAGTTTATTTTAAAATTTCTTTCGCGATCTTCGAGTAGCTCATCTGGTGTTTCGTGATCAAATTGTTTTGTTCTTTTGTGTTGCACTCGCTTCTCACTTTGGAATGTTGATTCTACTTCCAAATCTGCAGCTATTTCTTTCGCACATAACATAGCGCTTTCAAAACCCGTGTTCCGATAGTTCTGCAGATAAGTCTGACACGATTCTAGCAATTCATTAATTACCGGAAGATCTGCAGACTGATTTTGCATTGCTTTGCTGACAATATTCACTTGAAACAAGATGTCATACCAAACAACCATTTCTTCCATGAATTTAAAATCATTGATTTCATTAGAAAGTGTCAGAGCTTCGTGGCGAACATCTGAATCGTAATCTCTATCATTAGAAAGAGCAATTAATGCTGCATTGATATTTCTTAGCTCATACCTGAATGGCTTTAAGCTTTCAATTCTGCCTTCCCAACGATTAGGACAAAGATTTTTTAAAGTCAAACATTCCACATATGTTATCAAAATTTCCCATCGCTGAGATGACCCAGAAAACAAAACATAAATTCGCTGGATTATCCCAAAGATAAAAATAGTTGCATTACTTGATTTTGCTGCATCACAGATTACGAGATTAAGACTGTGATTTCCACATGGTAGAAAACTTGCTCTGGGATTTAATTCTAGAATTCTGGCTTGACCCGTGTGGAAAAATTTCGTGGCGCGCTGTACTGTTTCTGTCCAGTCCGCCTTGAGTCGACATTGGCGCGCCACAGGCTGACTGTCTAGTGGCTAGACTGGGATGTAACGCTCGGATCGACTAGTTTCTAGACAGATCAGCTATTTTGATAAAAAATAATTAATAATTAAATAATATAATTATTTTTTATGCCATAAAAGTCCAATATATAGATTTTGCAGTTACTTAAAAGTATAAAAAAAGTTTTTGTACAAAAAAAAATGAAGAAATGAGTTTCTGCAAATCTCTTGTACATACGCCAGGTGTCGAACTTCTGATGTAACTTCCTATTCCATTGTTGTAACTTTGTCCCGTCGCCTTAACACCTCGGCCATCTAAAAGTTAAATTTTTTTTCTTTTTTGTCGGACATGAATTTCAATTCATTACATCCGATTATTTATTTCAATAAAACATGAACAATTTTTAAACATTAAAAGTGCTTGATTTGTGAATAAATCATTGAAAAAAATAAAGTTTGTATGATGTTACTTGCGATTAGGCTACGAAATAATGATTGTTTATTATTTCAAATAATTAATACGTTAGGCTTAATTATCATTTACGGAATCAATAAATAATTGAAATAAATTAAATAAATCTTTTATAATAATATTTGATTTTCTGGAATATCATAAATATTATACATAGCATTATACATATTATAATTATTTTAAATTCAATATGAATTCATTATAACTTCACTATATAATTCAATTGAAACAAAATGTTTTTAAACATTCGCCAAAAAATTGTTCTTGAAACTGCAGTTCTTGTATTAAGATTTCTATCACCTTCAACAATTATTGTTTACTATCTTAAATATGTGATAGTCTACAATTAATTATTGCTTGAGCATTTGTACAATTGTGTATTGTAATTTCCTAAATCTTTTATTCAAAAATGATTATTTTCTAAATTCACCTCTGTAATTTTTTTTTTTTTTTTTTAATTTTTCCACTCTGTGTCAATTTTTGTTTAAGTCCAAACCGTGATTCTATCTAGAAACTAGCTAAAATCTGGATAATCTTTATATATTCAAATTCGTAACGAACTCCTAGATAGCGCCAAAAATGGGACTAGACAGCAGAAAGGTTTGAATCAAACACGTAGTAAAACTAGAAAGCGCCAGTGTAGTGCCAGGCTAGTATTGCGTGAATAGACAGACTTGAGAAAAACTGTCCTGGCTTTAGCATGATTCAAGACTGCCACGAAATTTTTCCACACGGGGAACTCCGCTTTCTTTTCCTCTCATATTTGACCCATTGTCATATGCTTGACCGCGGCAATCTTCAATTTTTATATCATTTTCACGCAATATTTTAAGAATATGATCTGTTAAGTTTAAACCAGTTGTTTTTCCGACAGATGTAAAACAAATAAAGTGTTCCCTTATGTGAATTCTATTACCACATACGTCTACATATCTGTCAATAAGAGACAACTGCTCTTTACGTGATTTGTCTCTTGTACAATCAGCAATCAACGAATAGTATTTTGAAATTTTCAAATGATCTACAATGTAACTTAAAACCTTTTTCGCCAATAACATAAGAAGTTCCGTTTGAATTGTTTTTCCGCAATAGTGGTCACTTACTTCCTTCGAAATTACTCGACGTAAATGCTCTTTCACTACCAAATCATGCTTTCCAAGTAATTCCACGAGACCTAAAAAGTTACCATTTTGCGGTGTAAAAAGAGTGTCGGAAGAACTACGAAATGATAAATTTTGGGTGGCTAGAAATTCTACTACACTAATTAACCTATGTAAGACATTACTCCAATGTTTCTGCTCACGGGCTAATGCCTTTTTTTTTGGGCAGCATGTCGACAGAGAAGAATTTTTCGTAGAACCTTGTGTCTTCATTGAGGAGAAAACGATAACTAATGTAAGGTGGTACAGAACTTGCATAAATACCATTCGAAGTACGGGTAGTGGAGGAAAATTGAGTAGAATTAGCAATACAGAATAAGTAACATAATTGCATTTAACTTAACTTTAAATCTCTATGAATCGCTCAAATTAGGGACCCCAGTTGGACTTTTAAAATCAACCTTCATAGAAATAAATCAAAATTACCCTCACTCTGTCCTGCTAGTGCTTCATGAAATATATTATGTTTAAGAAGTCTAAGATTTCTACATTAAGTCTATAATGGCGAGAGTTGATTGAAAAGTCCTATTTGAAAGAAAATAGAATGAAGACACGCCCACAAGGACGGGGTTTGTGTAAATCGAAGGTAAGCTCTTCTCCGAAATGTATTGTCTCCCGTTAGACAAAGTTTTATAGTCAGGTCATTTTGGATAATTATTTCGGAAATGAATAGGCTTAATCCCAATTGCGGCGCCCCCCTGGACGCAGCGCCCGGGGCTGCCGCCCCGGTCGCCCACCCCAAAGACCGGCACTGGCTGGAGGTGGATTTTTCATGGAATTTTTCTGTTTCAGGTTCATCAAGATTGTAAAATATATTCGTGATGCGTTGTTTAAATTAAATATTTATAATAATAACAATGTTAATTATAATTTAGGCTGAAAGAATCCATTTGTTTATTTAGGAAAATATGTACTACAGTTGAAGTACGAACTACTTTATTGCACTCGCGCATGGTTTAGGCCAAAGAAATATTTGTTTGAATCAGTGGGATATTATTTTGCTTCAAATACTCAAAAATTTGATGCGAAAAAATAGTTTTGTGAGCCTATAAAATATTTGCTTGACTTTAAAATATGTTTCTTTCCATCAATTCACATATTCTCATCTCAAAGAAATATTCATTCCCATTCATGGCACATTCATTTGGAACAATGAGTCATTTATTTGGTTTAAAATGTATATTTTTGTCTTTGATTAATATTTCTTTGATTTGAAGAAATATTTCCATCCGATCAATAGGTCGTATTTTTGAATTACAGTACGCTTCATTGAAACAAAAAATCAAATCTGTCAATTAAAAAAACGTTTATTTTATCCGATCGACAATACTTTCAATTAAGGAAATATTTCTTAGAATTGAAATTGTATTCGATCATATCAACTGACTGATTTTTAAATCCAAATATCTAATTTCATTCAGTTAAAGACATCGTCCATTCGCTCAAATAATATTTCAGAGGCTGAAGCAATTATTTATTTGCTTCAATAATTTCTTATTTTTCATACAATTAAACGATTTCTTTGAATTGAAGAAATACATGATTGGACGTATTCAGTACGACCATTTCTTTGAATCAAAGAACTTTTTTTTTTCAGTGTAGAACTTTTTAAATTTGTGTCCAATCGAAAAATGTCATTAAGGTAATTTGTAAATCTGGTTGAAATTTACTAAAAATCACGATTAAAACTTGCGGATCTCTTAAAACAAAAATTGCATCATTTTGAAAATTATGTAACTTTTTGAATTTTGTTCTAATCGGAAAATTTGATTGGGATGGTTTCGAAATATATATTTGATATCTAGTTAAAAACTTGATTGAAATTTTTTAATCTATCAACAAAATAGTTTTTTATATTTTTCGAAAATTTTCAAAATGTTGAAAAGCATATCGACGCCTCCATTCAATATGAGTCTATGTGCTGAAAGCGCCGTGTATGAGACTATGCGCTGTGTATAAGCATAGGGAATAGTCTCATACAGAGCGCCGTTAGCACATAGACTCATATTGAATGGAGGCGTCGATATGTAGATGTCCGCATGAAAAGGCCCTTATCGCTGGTATGGAGTTACGTGTAGGGACATGTAGCCGGATAAATTCACTGAATTTTATGCCCAAAGCGAACCCTCGAAGTTGAAAAACTAGTCACCAGGGCATTTTTGAAGTTGGAACTTCAAAAAATCGTTTTTCGAGAAAAACGCATCTAAACTTGACGAGTTCCATAAGCACACGTGTTATATACTTTTTCTTCCAACATGAAATATACCTACTTCCGGTTACTTTCTAGATATGAGTATAGTCCTAACAGATTCACTATAGGTCCCAGTATCATCCCCCACTCAAAAAAAAAAAAAAAATGTTGACCTCAACTTAGAAAAACGTGAATATCTCCTGAACTAGAACCAACCATATGGGCCCTTTTCATCCGGACGCCCCATATAACTATTTTAATTTTTATCGAAATTAAAAATGCCATTAGTATAATTTGGAGGTCTTTTTGTCAAGTATTGAAAAATTTTACAAAATTTGTGTAAGTATGTCAGTTACAGACAAACCGACTGCGACACTCGATTGTATGAAAAAAATTACACAGAACCTATGTGATGAATAATTTTTTTCTCCACCCAATGTGTTATGTAGCATAAATAAACAATTGCAGAGTACGACATCCGCTTTAGCAATTATTTATACTACATAACAAATTGAATGAAAAAAAAATCCAACACATGGAATCTATGTAATTTTTCCGTAGAATCGAATGGCATAATCAGTTTTTCCGCCACTAACATGCTTAAACAAATTTTTTAAACAGTTGATTTTCCAGTAAGATCATCCTTATTCCCCAGCGGTTACGCATGCATTTTTTCGGATTTTTCCGACTACTGTAGGTATGAAAAAAATTATTATTCATAACAATTTGTTATTATAAATATTAAAAATTTGTTTAAATCTGAAAAGTAGTTTTCCTCGAAGAACAACTATCCATTAGGTTATTTACGAAGTGAATTTTTCACAGAATTTTTGTTTGCAATAAATTTGTTTTAAAAAAAATCAGTTCTTTCCCCACTTAACCATTTTTGGATTTCGAATTCCAGGAAGTTTTTTTCGAATACTTTCTATCTTCCACTTTAAGGATCTTATAAAAGTTCATTAAAGTGAAGGTTTCTCCGAAAACACGCTACCCTTTATTAACAAATTAATATCTCGTAAACTTTTAGTCACAAAGGGGTCGAATAGGGGTCATTTGGAAGGTTTTTTTATGCACTACAAATCAAGTCTTATATACTTCTTAGCTAGCTCTTAAAGGGAATCAATAATCTAAGCGAACATATTGAAAAAGTTTAAAAATTTTCACTTTATTCTTAATTAACAATATACGCAACGGTCTGACAGAGCAAAGGATTTCATTATTTCACTAGAAAGTCCGCGAAAAAAACAAGCCAAAAAATGGGTAAATCTTTTCTTTTCCAATATAAATCGTAATTTTACTAGACTATAATGAAAAAAATAATCCCTTCAATATTTGCCCTCACAGTAACATCACGTAATTCGATAAAACACAGCAGCATCCTTAACGAACGTTGATTCAATTACTTCACGTCCATCATTTTATATCGAAAACAATCGACAAGAAAAGTTTACTTATTTATAAGTGATCGAAATCTTTAAAGAATTAGTCAAAATTTTCACTAATTGACATTATTAAAATAAATGTGTGATTTTTTTACTATTACATTAGTGAAAAGCTGAAAGATGACTATTTAGTAAGTCAAAAACTCGGCACTCTACATTAGTCAAACACACTATCTCATTAGTAAAATATCAGTGTTACTAGTAAAATTTTTACTTAAAGTTAATTTATCAATTTTTAATTTAAAAAATAGTAATAATTGTTTCCCTAAATTTTACCAAACTGAATTTGGAAAGAAAAATGAAAAAAATCATAGTTTAAAATAAAATAAAGCAATAAAATATGATTCAACGTTGGCATTGTCTACTATAAGAAAGTAATTTTTTACAATCTTGATGAGTCTGAGTTGAATAGACTTTGAACGAAAAAAGACTCTTATCTTTTTCTTAAAGTCAGATAACAATAAAAAGGAAGTGCAATATAAATTAACTCACATGTGTAAAGAACGCGAATTATTTTCAATGAAGTTATGAAAATCTTCATTATCTGCCTTCCTTCTCGAAACATGCCAAACCTTAAGCAAAATACTGCAAAAATATGAAAATGTGACGCAATACGTCTGAAAGTAAATTGTAACACTTATACCGATTTAACGGTCATTTTACTTATTACATTATTCAACTTATATTTACTTTATAATAAAAAAATAAAAGACTATAAAGGTTTCTTCACTTTTTATTTGGTCCTTCGAGCCGGATCATGAGGGAGTCTATGGGAGTTCAGAAAAAACTACTATCCTTATTATTTATTTTTCTATTTACGAGCCCACTTCTAGTGTCAAACCCTTATCGCTACCGGGCAACTAAAGACTAAAGCTTTCGACTTTCCCTTTTGTGCAACTATACAATTAATCCAGTCACGAAACTTGGTCGGATATTTTTTCAAGCTTCCAACAATAACAACAACTACTAGAGTAGCAATAACACTTCGTCGACATCACCGTAACCCGTTACTTTGCTTTTTGTTCCAGGGCACTGCACATGAAGGAGCACCCGGATTACAAGTACCGTCCACGTCGAAAGCCAAAATCGCTCGTGAAGAAGGAAAACAAGTTTGGTTTCTCACTCTCACCTTTAACAATGTCATCAACCGATTCTCTCAGCTCCCTATCTCGAGGTCTCTTACCTCCATTAGCCTCACCTATGAACCACCCCTTGATAACCCATGATGACCTCAAAATTCCTCGTTTTTTCCCGCCCTTTCCCTATCCGCTCTACCCAATTCAACACAAATTAGGAGAGGACTTCACTGGAGGAAAACTAGCAGCAGATTTGGCCTTTCAAGCGATTTATGGATCAGGAGGTACTTTCTACTCAGGCCATCAATCTGTATCCTGGCCTGGTCTCACAACCCCAACTTGTCTCCAGCCAAACTGTGGATGTTCAAGTCCATCTAAGGACCCAAAAAGGACTTCGTTTCTTCCCGAAAAACTAGAGGATAGACCTTTTCCAAGTCCTGTGAAACCAGATGATGATCGCTTTAATCTAGAAAATCGAGATAGTGTCAGGAATGATGGTTGTTACCGAAAAGTTGAGGATTGTCCATCAGCAGATAAGCAGGAGGAGGAAAAATCAGAGGATCGGTATACATCCTCACCAGCTGAGAGGTTTGATAAATTTCGATCTCTTTCTTCAGTTTTGACTTCATCACCTTCTACGACCAAAACAGAGAGTAGCGTTTTCTCTGTTCAAAGTCTCACGGGAAATACGTCAGCCAGAGGTCACGTTATATGAAGGCCGCTTCCGGTTCTTCCGGATCTTAATTTTCGGGGGAACCTTATTTCTAATTGGACTGCACCTGATTGGTGGCGAGTACCTCCAATGTTGTCTCCTATTTCTCAAAGCTCCTGTACGGCAACTGACCTCACAACAACTACCACTACTACCATGTCAGGGGTTTCGTCTAGAAGAGATGAAGAGGAGAGAGAAAGCTCCAGGTCACTGAATAATTCTAGGAGCCAGAGGACTTCGTCTGTTGGGAGTGTTCAGTGAGGAGCTGACAGTTGTCAGTGAAAGAAAAAATTATTGTAGAGTGTGGTATGTTGATTTTAATGTCTAGAGTGTGTTTTTGGAGATGAGTGAAGTTGGATTTTCAGAAAAGGGACGGATGTGAGAATATGAATTTGGGAAGTTAGGATGATCAGCAATACTATATATTATTTCAATTGGATGTTCAAGTAGAAAGAAAACTAATTTTCGTCAAATAGAATTTTTAAGTTTCACGTTAATTCTAATTTTCTGAGGAATTACTACTTCACTTTTCATGATTTATCAGTCAGTTTCCAGCATTATTACAAATATTATATTAAAAGTGAGTAACTAAAGGTGCTATATGTATGTATAATATATGTATGTGTGAAGTTAGTCTTCTAGAATTTTAATTTATTCTTGAACAGTCTAATTTTGCATTCTTTATAAATCTTGAGATGAGTGCACTTTATGTGAATATAAAACTCTTATCTTTTTGTTGAGAGCAGATAAAAAAAAGCGGAAGTGTAATGTTATACTGACTCATATAAGTAAAGAAAATGAATTCACTTGACTGAAGTTATAAAACTTTTCGTTATCTTAACTCCTTCTCAAAACATGCAAACACCTCCAGCAAAATATGTAAAAAAATGTTATTTTTGTTCAAAAAGACTAAAATTAATTAAAAGTAATAAAAACTTAAAAATGCTAAACCATCAATCGATTATGAAAGTCAATCCTTTCCTTAAGCTCAACAAATTTATAAAAGTGTGTAAATTCATGAAAAAAGTTCTTTTTGATGTGCATGTGGGATGCACATTCATTTAAATCTGACGAGCTGCGTTTTGCAATTGCGGAAGGAAAGAAGCGCTTTTGGCGGAAACTAAAATGCGCTTATGCCGAAAAGACAGCTCGATAAGTTGTTACAGAGAGATGCATGTCCGCGAAAATCGAATCGATATCACACCGCAACCAAATCCTACAAAGAGATCTCCCACCCCAAACGACATGATACGCGAAGGCTAGGAGAGTCCAATTTTGATGAGATAACCGTCCCAACCCTCTCGTCACATATTACAGCATGCGAACGGCCGCAATGGTATCCCTAGAAAAAAACCTCTTCCAACGGAAGCAAATCTCTTCTTTGGGAGGCAGTCATGCGAAATAAGCCAAACATTCTGAATACTAACGTACGAGATACGGCGGACCCACTGCATACATATATGTACCATTTTGTTATCCATGATACATATTACTACTTTACATCTATAAATTGAGAAATGAACTTTATAAGTTTATCAAAACGTTTGGTTGCTATAGAAGAAACAAAATATTTTTGTTGGTTCTATTGCATTCTCTTTCATTTAAATAATCTGTTGGTTCAATCAACAAATCATTTTTTTAGATAAAATAAAAATATTTTGTTGGCGTTTTCTTAGTATATCTATGCTTATTGTTAAGTTTCTTTTTTAATTGTTCCTTCTATTCGTTATAATTTCAAATATGTGATCATCATTAGGGTACTTATTTTTTAAATCGCATGACCATGTTCTCGATTTTCATATCATTTCAGAATTTCCATAGAGTCTCTGGTTAATCTGTGAAAAACAGTAAAAAAGTATCATTTAAATACCAATGAAAAATCAGACTTGGTGATTTCTATTTTCTAAGTTTGACGTTATGTAAAGAAATTTCAAAAGCAAAAAGTCTGTCTCTTCAAAATTTTGGTCTTCGCGGCTTGAAGTGGTTTTATTTATGAAAAATATATTTTTTTAATTATTCGGATTTGAAACATAATTTTTAATCAAAATAAAAAGATCAGGATGCAATTGCAATTGGAACCGTTCTAAATGTAATAATTTCAAAATTAAATGTTGAAAATAGGTCAACTTGAATTTGGAAACAATAGAAATTGAACTAATTGGAATAACCTAAAAATGTAAGCATTAAAAACGAAGACATTAAAACTGTTCAGCTGTCAAGGATCGCAATTAAAGAATTTATGGTTAACAAAGAATAAAAACATAAATTTGTTGAGAGATTGAAAAAATTATTTAAAAACTGCAATTTCTGAATCCAAAGCTTTTTTTAGTCTCAGAACTAAAATTTGTATATAGACACTTTTATTGTTTCAAAACTTATGCAATTTTCAAACATATATTCAAGGCTTAAATTTCTTTAGTTGACTATATATATGTTCATATTTTATAATTTCAATCATAGTTGAATATAGGTTTCAGAAAAAGAGTTGGTTCAAAAAAAAGAAAAAGGTCGGATTGCACATTCATGCGGTTAAGGAATGATTACCCATAAACTAATGAACAAAAATCAAATTCGACAGTAATTTTCTAGTGATGTTATTATAAATGAATGGACTTAATGAAGTCAGCAAGAGTAATTTTGTGTATTAATCATAAATTGTCGATTAACATTTCGGCTTATTTATGATCCTAATAAATGTTTTATTAACTTATTGTATTCATTGGACAAATATTTATATTTAAAATTTCAGTAAAAAAAGAGGAATACTAAATCTCGATATTATCAATTTGAAATACATTATGTGGTATTTGATTTTAATAATTTTTGTATCCTATCATTGAAAAATTATCAGCGAAAACTTAAGATCCACCTGCTCAAAACCACACAAAATTTGGAACATTCCAAAATGCACCATACTTTCTCTTGCAATAATTTAACTAAAATTGTTCTTGTTATAAAGTATCATTGTTATTAATTTATACCAATTGAAAAATGCTTTCTATATGCAAACCTTTGTATGGAACAAAGTTTCGTTCAAAGTTTGATCAATAGATTTCAAAAACGTTTTCAAATTTTAGGATATAAAATTTTGAAAAAAGTTTTTTTAATCGCAAAAATCTTTTACCAAACATATCAATTACATATATAAGCTGATTTATAAAAACTCCTAACGCGACATATTTAATTATGAACAATACAATATTATCTCAACTATCAAACCCTTACGTTGCATTTTCGTGAGATTGTATAAAAACTTAGTAGTTATTTTATAATTTGTAATATTTCCGATGTGACTGTTGTAGAGTTATTCAAAATCGCCTATTATCATTAAAAATTGTATGATAAATAATTTTAGAAAATGTTATACCAAAATATGTACAATTACGCCTGTAAATTTTGATTCAGTCATTAATTGTTCTGTAGCTGCGTTTCCTCAAGTGTATAGATTTCCGGAAAAAAGTCGAGCATAGTGTTGCCTGCTTATGTCAATTTCCAAATAATCTGTAGTAATTGAGGCTCCATTACCAACGTTGAACTAGTCTACTTAATCGTATCGCCTTTAGGAAACACTGTAATTGTTAACGATATGTCATTACTGTGACAATCTTCTGTAATATAAAGTGCCATTTGTAAATAAATTTCGAATTATTGAATATCGAAAAGAATGTTTTGTATTTTTTGAATACATCTATAAGTGTAACTACCCTATATTTTAACGATTTTAATAAATAAAAGAAGCTTAACTGATATTTTTCCAAGAAAAATAAAAACAGTGGGATTTAAAAAGAGAGTCTTCATTTCAGAGAATGTGGGTGATTAATTGAAAATAAATCATATCAGATTATATTAGGTTTTGTGTTCTGAAAGGAGTCAATTAACTTCAGTTTTACAAATCTGCGTGAAACGTGAATAACCACCCATATAATATAACATGGGGTAGGCATTGGTGCTGAAAAAGGGTCGTGCAGGGTATTATTTGTCGGGGTGAGAAGAGACAGGGTGGAAAAAATGGGAAGATCACGCCTTCGAATGTTTTTGTAAGCATGTCACGATCAATTCGTATTGGCGTGTTTTTGCGAGGGACGATTCGGAGATGAAAGAACCCTTTATTTAAGCATTTTCTAGTATGAATTTTAAGATAGAAAATTTATTGTGTTGAAATACTTGAATGAAATACTTCATATGAAAGTACACGCCAACATAATCAATTAATTGCCTAAAGAACGTCAGTTCTTATAATTTATTAAAGATCTATTTTATTTTTGTAACAGTTGAATAAAAAACAATAGGAATGGGGATTCGAACCTTCGACAGAAAAAATTTTCGATTTTCCAGGCAGTGCATCACGACTAAAATCGTCGCAAAGTGCGACAAATAAGTTTTTCCGGACAAATTAATCTAAAATTAACTTAATTTCAAAGAGATTTGTGCACGCCGATTTTTCATTTTTTGTTGTTTATCAACAACAAGTTTGTCGTATTTTTTTAAAAATAAACGATCTCATTTTTTTGCAACTACTTACATGAATGTAAAACATCATAAAGACACTCCTTAAAAATACTATCCAGCTGGTTACAATATTTCAACAAATTTGTTTATTTTTACATTAACAAATGGATGACTAAATATAGTATTTCAAGATTAAAAATACTCGGGGAATCTATTTTTCAATTTTTTGTTTGGGATATTCGTGAAAATAATTGTTAGTTACCATTTTTTTAAAGCCAAAGTGATTGTTAAGGGATCGTTCATATACATATTACGTAACGCGGTTTTCTTTCGCTTAGATCATTGTATCCCTTTAGGTTTTCATTCTCGTCTTTGTTTAAACAAAAGAAAAAGGCGTTACATAATATTTGAACGACCCCTAATGTTATAAAAAATTTAATAAACAAATGCATATCTTAGCCATTTCGTGCTCTAAAGACTTCGTTTCTTCAACAAAATTGATAAAAAATTAGATTTTTATATTCTCCAAACAATTTTTTGTTTCACTTATATCAAGTTATTGGATTCTTTGTAATATTAATTTGGAAATTTTTTCTTTGCAGTAAAAAATTACCAGAATAATATTCTTATAGATTAAAATAAATTTTCCTGAGATATAAGTTACACTGTTTTAAAAGATTATAATAGGCGCGCGGTCTATAAACGTAGGCGGTTAGGGTTCGATTACCTGTGCTTGCGAATTTTCTGCGAATTCTTTTCTCTAGCGTTATTCTCAATATATAAGTTAAGATATTTCAAGAACTATTAATGCGTTCAATAATTCTAATTTTATTTTAATTTAAACATTTTTTGTTAATCAACTTTTTCCCTGTAGTTCGGCCTACAATTTACGACACCAGGCTTCTAGGAGAAAAGAAAATATTGTTCAGGCATTTATTTATTATATACTATTGATATATTATTTACTATTTGTTCATTATATATTATGTACTATCTATTTACTTATTTTTTATTTATTTACCTCTTTTGGAGTTGATAAATAGCGGCTGACCAGCTCCAGACTAGAATGCCTGATAGGTATGCGAAGGAATTTCCAATTGATTTTAATGGTTTGAAAGAAATTCCAAATCTTTTCTTTCTTGAAAATCCTCACTTTCAAAGAATTTTCGCGCGATAAATCAGGGAAATTACGGTATTTCAGAGGTTTCTTTAACTTATCCGAGATTATGCCTAAAAAATCTTTCTAAATCACTCATTATTCCGAACTTTTAACTTCTATTGCGATGTTATTGGAAATTTTCTTCTTCTCAATATTAATTTCAGTGCTTTTCGGATTTTTAAGGATTTAAATCATAATATTGCAGTTCAATTATTATAACTATTTTAATATTTCAA
>CAKNYM010051667.1:221950-279828 GCA_932195095.1 Andricus curvator | reverse complement strand
TGTTGAATAGTATACTCAGGGGTTCCGAAAGGACAGAGCAACATTCACTGTTAAAAAAATCTGATCGAAATTTAATATACATGTGAGTAAAGTCATTTGCACATACCGTACATTAATTTTAATATATCATCATGTTGTAAAATTAATATACATGTATATTAAAGTCGGTAAAACAGAGTGCGTGAAAACAACAAGGTCTTTGATTCCTTCTCTCTTAAAATGAACCAGTGAAATCTCACTGATTTCCAGTGAAATCTCACTGGTTGAAATAGCCAGAAGTGTGTCACTGACAATCAGTGAGCATTCACTGGTTCATTCAGTGAAGTTCCGACACTGGTTTAATCAGTGAGGTTCACTGGTTTCTCAGTACCAGTAGTCACCTGGTCGTACGCTTTGTCGCCTGTCAGCTGTTTAGGTATGGCACTTATCATTCATCGCACTTTTGTGGTAAGAGTTGTAAAATTAAATTTTAAAAACCTCACTTTATCCTCACAACAATAAATGAAGGCCGGGCTGCAATATAATGGGATATAATATGTTGCGCCTGATTGTGGAAAGACCCGTCGTTATGTTAACGTGTCGCGTTGCTCAAGTCAAGCCCATGGCCAGGGACCTCCCACTATCAAGCGAAAGATATTATATCCCCTGCTCATTGCAGACAGGCACCAAATATTTATAAAACAAACACTTGTACACAATAAGATTCGTTTTCACTCGAGAAATGCCAAAGACCTGACCGACGACGCGCGCGTACCAGACGACTGGAGGTTCATGTCTTGCCCGCGTGGAGCGCTATATCACTGGTTCAATCTATCATTTGGCGTAACTGGTAGAATCAGTAGCGCTATTTTAGTTGAATCTCTTACTGGTTCATCCAGTCAAATTGGAAAAATCACTGGTTCACCAGTGATAATTCAAAATACTGATTCAACCAGTGACAATTTCACTGGTTCAGTTTAAGAGAGTTCAGATCCTGTCAAATATTAAAAAATAAGGGAATAACCTTGAATTCGTCGACTTAATTCCTACTTACAATTAAAGTGCAACGTACGGGTGGAATTTTTTCTAAAATTCGCTGTGAATGTTAGAATTTTAACGTGAGTACAGGTGCTTGGAGGTTAGGTTTCTTAATTATTTGTTTATTTGAACTATTCTCTTAAAACCCAGTGTAATTTATATTTATCTAAGAGAAGATATTATGTTTGATTATTTATAATTGAAAATTGCTGCCAAAATTGTTTTTAATTTGTGTAAAGTGCAAATATCTGACTTTTCTGATAAATGATCAATATGCGGTATATGAAATTTAATAAAATAGTCTCTTAATGGTGATTTCGTATACCTAGATTTTAGATTTGATATACAAATGTATATTAAATGTATATTAAAATTGCAAACATTTTTAACAGTGTTCAATAAAGAAACGAGGAGGCAAACCATCAGGACTAGCCCCTTTATGCGGGTCTAAATTCATTATTTTGTTGAAAATTAACTGTGGACGTATTTCGAGACTTGACAAACCTACGTTATAATCATAGTCGAGTGATATATTCTCTGGATTACTACTGATGTGTACTGATTTAAAGTAATCCGCAAATGCATCAACAGTTTCCTTGCCACCATTCGTTACCCTGCCATTATGAGTCATATTATTCGGAACAGGAGCTTTACTATTTTTATCGTTGACAAATCGCCAGAAGGTCCCTATATTATCCTCAATATCGTTTTCTATTTTGTTTATATATTTAGAACGCAAGGATTCGTTTAATTTATTGCATCTGTGTCTAAATGGCCAACGGCGATACCACGCTGGAAACACCAGTTCTCGTAAGATCACTGAAGTTAAGCATTGTTGGGCGCGGTTAGTACTTGGATGGGTAACCGTTCAGGAATACCTGCGTGCTGTTGGCCCGTCGTGGGTGTGGTGGGCCCACATTGGTAGTAAATATCCACCTAGAAACACTACCCGAATCGGGTAGTGAGGCAATGAACTTTCGAGTTCGAACTGCTAATCAATGAATGTATATGTATGTGTCTAAATGAGCTGAATACCTCATAGTTAGCTATTGTTTGTTTTTGTTTATATTTGTTGTGAGCTTTCTTTTTCGACCAGATTAATTGTTTTAATTCTGAATTGAACCATCTAGGGTATGTTGTTATAAACACCTTTTTTGGTGGTACATATTTGTGTATTACAAAATTAATATGATAATAAAAATGTTCAACCGCTATTTCGATGTTATCATCTGTTAGTTCAGAGGACCAGTTCACCTCTGCAAGGTACTCTAAAATTTCTTCATAATTAGCATTCTGGAAATCAAGGGTAAAACAGACATCTGATGTATGGGAGGGAAGACATGGTAACCTTATGATTATTTCAAAGGGTGGGTGATGTGAGTTACAGCGAACTAAGGGATCTATTGCAACTTGCGTATTCAATTCTTCGATATTTTTATTATTATTATAGATTAGCAGTTCGAACTCGAAAGTTCATTGCCTCATCTACCCGAGACCGCCACACATCTCTATCTTGTGCATTCTCCATCCAGTTTAAGTAATCATGTCCTAGTTCTTTTAGATCATCCCTTACATTTTTCTCCCATCTGTTTCTCGGTCTGCCTAGGGGTCTCTTACCAGTCGGTCTCCCTCTTAAAACTTGCGCCACTGTTCTTTCATTGCCCATTCTTGCTACATGCCCCGCCCATCTTAATTTACGCGCTTTCATTACTCTATTAATATTTGCTGACCCGTAGAGAGCGTGCAGCTCATTATTATGCAGTTTTCTCCACTCGCCGGTCTCTTCGTCCCTTTTTGGACCATAGATTTTTCTAAGTACTTTATTCTCGAAAACTCTAAACCTATTCTCTTCTCCTTTCGTCAGCGCCCACGTTTCACACCCGTACATGACGACCGGCATTATTATCGTTTTGTAAATTCTTACTTTGATGTTTCTAGATAGCGATCGCGATTTTAGTAGCGTGTTTGCTGCATAATAGCACCTATTGCCAGCGTGTAGCCGCGCATTGATTTCCGTTTTAATCTTATTTTCGCTAGTTATAATAGACCCGAGGTATTTAAACTCGTTAACCCTTTCGAATTTCATATTTCCGGCCATTAGATCCCCGTCTTGATTATTTTGTCCGGACCTGACGACGGTCATATATTTTGTCTTCGATTCGCTAACTTCCAAGCCAATCTCTTTGGCTTTTGCGATCAAGATTTCTGCATTTTTAGCTACCGTTTCTTTATCATCCCCTAGTACGTCGAGATCATCCGCATATCCAAGAATTTGTATTACCCCATTGAGGGTAGCACCGGTCGGATTCGCCTGCACTTGCCTAACCACGTATTCTAAAACTAAGTTAAAAAGGACGCACGAAAGTGCATCGCCCTGTTTCAGGCCATCGCGGATCGAAAACTCTTCAGATAAACTACCGTTTACGCGTATTCTACCCTTACTGCCGCTTAAGCAAATTTCGGTAAGTCTAACCAATTTTCTTGGCACACCCAAGGACTCTAGGATCCAGTACATTCGCGCGCGTATAATAGAGTCGTAAGCTTTTTTAAAATCGATAAATAGCTGATGTACTGCTTCTTTAAATTCCCATTTCTTTTCTAACAGTTGTCTAATTGTAAACATTTGATCGCTTGTAGATCGGTTTCGGCGGAATCCACACTGGTAATCCCCAATGATTTCCTCGGCAAAAGGAGTTAGTCTACTTAGGATAACATTAGACAGGATCTTGTAGCACGAAGGCACAAGTGAAATTCCCCGATAGTTGTTACAGTTAGTTTTATCGCCTTTTTTAAAGATGGGAATAATGATAGAGGTATTCCATTCTTCCGGCATGCGTTCTGTTTTCCAAACTGCGCGTATCAATTTACAAATTTGCCTTGTGAGGCAAGGGCCTCCATTTTTTATCAGTTCTGACGGTAGGTCATCGATGCCCGCGGCTTTGTTATTTTTCAACTTCTTGATGGCCATTTCTATTTCTATATCAGTAGGATCGTTAATTAATAGATCAGCAGTGTGGATTTCGCCGAGATTACCTTCAACGGGGGCTTCACGTACATTTAATAGTTTATCGAAATAATCTTTCCATAAATTCAGTCTCTCTGTCGCATCGGCTACTAGATTGCCATTTTCGTCCCTCATTACTTCCGTTCTACTTTGAAAGCCTTTCCTTATAAAATTGATTCCCCTGTACATCTCACGCGGGTTATTTTGTTTATTATGCGCTTCTATTGCTAGTATTTTATTCTTTTCCCACTCCCTTTTCTTGGATCTATAGAGCCTATTTGTACTTTTGCTAATCTCGAGATATTTCTTATGTGTTTGATCGCACTTATTTTGTAAACTACTTAGTCTGGCCTTCCGACGTTTCTCAAACCAGAGTTTGCACTCTTCGTCAAACCATGGTTTGCTTTTGGTTACTTTCTTAAAACCTATCGAAAGTTTCGCGGCTGCCTTTATCGCCTTTTTCGTATTGCTCCACAGGGTTTCCGGGTCCTCCTCGCGATTATTGTTATCGTCTCTCTGTTCTTGGAGAGCGTCGAAACTATTAGAAATCTCAACTTGGTAATTTAATGTTTCTGTTGCTGTTTTGAACTTATCTATATTGAAACGAACTGTTGGCTCTGTGCGGCTTGTTTTCTTACTTAGCGCTAGCCTAGATCTTAGTTTTACTATCACGAGAAAATGGTCTGAATTTAAATCCGCTCCCCTATACGATCTTATATCGAGAATGTTTGTATGACGTCTTCTGTCTATTAGAACGTGATCAATCTGATTGTGAGTTTTACCATCTGGTGATGTCCAGGTGGCCTTATGTATATTTTTATGCTTGAAATATGTGCTTTTGACAACGAGGTTCTTTGAAGCTGCAAAGTTTATTACTCTGGTTCCATTATCATTACTGACGTCATGCAAACTTTCTGATCCTATTGTAGGCCTATACATTGGTTCTTTTCCAATTTTCGCGTTGAAGTCCCCCAATACTATTTTTGCGTCAAACGTTGAGAACTTGTCAAAAACCTGCTCGATTGTTTCATAAAAAAGATCTTTAGTGTCTTCGTCTTTGTCCTCGGTGGGGCAGTGCACATTGATTAATACGTGTTTGCTGAAATTACCCTTTAGTACAATGTATGATAACCGGTCATTAATGAATTGCATGTCGATAAGTGCTTGCGAAATTCGTTTATTAATAAGAAAACCAGTCCCCAGTCTTTGCCCCTTAGCTCCCCCATAGTGAAAAGTATAGTCATCCTTAGAAATTGACGCGAAATCGCCCGACCAGCAGGTTTCTTGAAGTGCTATTAAGTCAGTTTTGTATTCAATTGCTATCTTAATGAGTTCGCTAAGTCGGCCAGTTTTTAGACTACGCGCGTTTAGAGTTCCCACCCTTAGATCTTTAACTGTAGTTTTTTGTTTTTGTAAGTTAGCCATGGTAGTTTCAAGATAATCCGCACGTTAGGATCCTATTCCGATCGTAGGTGAGTCCACTGTCCCAGGAGTGATAACCCCCATACCTCCCTAGGTCTAAGTATGGGAGCTTTCCGACTCTGACAAGGACCATGTCAACTTGTCGTCAGACACATTACAGTTTCATCCTCGTACCCTAACGTCCCCCTGCAAGGCAGCGCGCCTACTGGCATCAATACCCCTTTGGCCCTATGCAGGCGAATCATTCCACACATCCCTTGCGGGCAGTGTCATCGCTGCAGTGTCCAATGGGCAGCAGGATTTTTCCCTTACAAGATTTTTAGTTTTGGTTCGGGTATAGTTTCTAGGTGGATACACGCTGCACCTCGGCTTGCCAGAACCCACCCACTGCGTATGAACGCGAATGGGTGGGTCCTCCCAAGCCATGGTTGTCGTGTACCTATTTTCTACCAGTGCTGAATTCACCACAGACACGACTGGTTCCTATCGGCTGTCCGCGACTGCTTATTCTTGTATTCGCAGCTAACCTTAGGGGCTGTTCAGCCTCACGGGCCGTTCCTCTATCCGCAACCTGAGGACGCGCTACGTAGTGGTGACAGGAAACCCACCAAGCAGAATTCTTCGATATTTGCAAAGGCTAAATCTAAGATGTTACCACGTTTGTTTATTATCCTATTTATTTGATTGAGATTCAAAAAACTAAAATTTTCGGATAAAATTTCAGCTGAATTTAATATAGCACCTTTAGCTGAGAGTTTCAGTTAATATAATAACATCCCACGATGTTGAGGAGACTGATGTCGCGTTTCCTAAATCTCTTAATTTGGTACGTAAGCCCCTCACATTTTGATAATAGACGGAGATTTCTGCTGGTGGAGATGACGTAAGTGCACCTGCTGGGACTTCCTTCAGTTTTTTGTTTTCTTTGGAGATTGGATATCAATTATCCTTGGAGTCCCATTGAAGAATCTGATAGTTTTATTAGTTTGTCCTCTATCATGAAGATCTTATAATTCGATCCTCAGTTTTTTAGAAGATCCCTTTGCATTAAGGTCTGATCAGCGTGAAAGGTATAAGGGCCCTTATATTTTGATTTTAGGCGCAAGAGCTTGATGGAAGAGCTTGTGTCTTTAAAGACAACTTTGATTGGCCGACATTTTTCTTCGGATTTCTTGCCCACCCTGTATATTTTTAGTCTGTCCAATGACATCTCGGCTTTTTCAAATATATCCTGTAGATTTGATTTATCTTCAGAAATTCTCAATTCTGCAGTAGTAGTCAGGGATTTGGGTATTCCAAAGAAGATTACATTTTTCGCTTTCAGTTGACGTTCGAGGACTTCTGCTACTACTTCGTGAGGTTCATGTGTGGAATTCGAGTTTTCAATATCAGTGAGAGTTACCTCGACATTGTCGAGCCTTGTTTTGATGCTTGCCACGGATGTGTCAGTGGCTTGTTGACGTTCTGAAACAGCGTCTATTTTTCTAGAGATTTCTTGGATAGATGCGTTGAAGTCATTTTTATTCTTCGCGAGTTCAACCTTTATAGCTTCCAGGTTTTCTCCAGTAACTTTGCCATAATAGCCTCCATTGATTCACTGGGTGCACTAATAATTGGTGAGTTGGGTCTGGATGAGCAGCATTTTGATATTATACCTTCAGAGCTAATTTTATATCTTGATGCACACCTTTCGTGGAAGAGTGTACCGCAGCCAGTACATTTAACGCCTGAGCGTGGAACACCTCCGCAGTGTGGACAGGTACGACCTTCCCCCGCATTTTCAACAGCTAGTGATATTTGTTTTGAATTGGACATGGTAAACAAAAGTAGACTCTCGAACCAGTCAAAATCACTACAACTTCCCACAGTTAAATTAGATGGAGACTAATTATACGGCAGATAATTCACCACACTTTTTACAACACCAATTATTTAGAGATAGGTGAAGAAATATAGACACAAGAGTTGAAAACCGTTGAGAATCCCATAGGTGGCACAATATTATCAGTACTGATAGTACAGCAATCTCGAGTCACTCTTCTTTTCAATCAAAAACACCAATTAATTTCTATTTAATTCACGCAAAAGACAATTTTATAATGAAATAGAGGTCCGCGCACTCTCACAAAACAAATTTAGCCAATATAAGTAACGATGTCAGGTCTCAAAAGAAAAATCTAGAAGAGCCGCCACATGACACCACACGACACTCGGCAGCCATTTTTCGAAACTCTTTTATTTTTTTTTAAGTACTAACAAGGAGAGTTCGTGAGATGTGCGTCGCCGATTCGACTAGGGCTTCGCAGGGTGAAAGTACATGACAATCCATCAGGTGCGTATTTCTTCTTTCGATCCAATGCGTCCTACAGTGGCGAGTCCAGAGCTCGAGCGCAAATCAAACCTCGGTATCTCGGAAACTAAGGGCTATTGGATCGTAAGAAAAAAAAATACGCACCTGATGGTACTTTCACCCTGTAAAGCCCCAATCGAATCGGCGACGCACACCTCGCCAGAAAACATAATATGTGGGCGTCCGCATGAAAAGGTCCCTTATGGCCGGTATGATGTTATGTATAGGCACATATAGCCGGATAAATTCCCGGAATTTTAGGCCCAAAACGAACCCTCTAGGTTGAAAAACGAGCCACCGGGGCATTTTTGAAGTTAGAACTTCGAAAAATCGTTTTTTGAGAAAAACGCATCTAAACTTGGCAAGTGCCATAAGCACACATGTCATATTTTTTCTTCGAACATGAAATATACCTACCCACGGTTACTTTCTGTATATGAGTATAGTCCCAATAAATTCACTGTAGATTTCAGTATTACCCCCCACTCAAACCTAAAAATAATAATTTTGACCTCAACTTAGAAAAACGCGAATATCTTCTAGACTAGAACCGGGCATAAGGGCCCTTTTCATGCGGACGCCCACATATATACACTCAACTCCCGACATAAGCATCCTTAGTTTACGCTATTCCTATAATGTAAGTCCTCGGCATTTTGGTGATGCGGGGACCGGGGGACTAAAAGAGAGGCGGTGCTCAGTCATGCGTGACACACAGCACCATAGTGACAAAGGGGGCAGCGCACCGCTTCTTACGCGCGTATATTGCATAATATTATGTATTCCAATTGGAAATGGTTCACACGACCCTGAATGTTTACGTTTGTATTCCCCCGATTTATTCTAAAGGCCACTGCAGGCGATGACCGAAACCGTGCTTATATCGAGAGTTGAGTGTATAAAGAATACAATTAAATATTTGTTTATCTTGAAATAGTTATTCTTTAGTGTTACATGAGGGTTGGGTCACTCTTGAAACCTTTTTAAACCTTTTAAACCTTTCAATATTTCTTAAAATTCCTTGAAATCTTCTGAAACCTAGTGAAATCCTATGAATTTCTCTAAAACTCCATAAAATCCCTTAAAATAATTTCAAATACTTAAAAAAATTTCAATATTTTTTTTAATCTGCCATAACCAATTGAATAATTTTGAAAACAACGTGAAATCCCACATCTTTTTTTGAAATCATTTAAAATCTCTCACAATTTTTTTAAACTTCTGAAATTACTTTAAATCCTTAGAGTCCCATTAAAATCTTTAAAATATGTTTTTATCCCTAGAAATCCACTGAAAGGGTCTAAGGGGTAAGCATGCAAAAGTTTCCCCCGCATGTATCCAATTCACATTACCACCATAGATGAACATACATGTGTCATAAACTTCCTTCAAAAACTGACCTTGAAATTTCATTATTGGGGGAGTTGTGGAGGGGGGAAGTAAAATAAAAAAGTGATCTTTCTCAAAAATGGCTAAAACGATTTCGATGATCAAAATATATGTTATATTCACTAATAAGATTTCTCAAAGAAAAAAATTTTAATTTTGAAAAATAAAAAAATAGGGGTCAAAAAAATGTTTTCAAAATTGAAAAAAAAAAATTTCAGGTTATCTTTTAGACCTACACCTCTAACTTTGTGTTATAAAAATTCTAAGGTTCTCTACTTTGATATATATTTTACCATTTTAAATACGTGTTCTCTTTCGATCGGTCAATATTAGAGGATTCTGCCCACCGCCTCTTTTTTCACATACGAATAACGTGGGGTCGGGGAAAATCCCAATTTTACGTAAAAGACTGAAAAACGTAATTTTCCATACAACAAGTGCGACTTACATGGACTTCTTAAAATCACGTCCTCGAATTTGAAGTATAAGGGTTTTCTTTTGCCCCCCCCCCCCCTGCCTCTTTCAACAGGCCACATAAACCCCTCTAACCGAGGATCACGTATTTTGCGGTATATTGATCGTAATTATTACTCTTTTGTATCTTTTTTTACAGGTCATTTTCAGTGGATAAAGCGGATATCATTTTTAAATTTTATATGTAATAAATCCATAATAATTATTCATAATTTTTTAAATATATGTATGAATTTTAGGAAATTGTAATGTTCATTACAGAAATTTTATTTTAATTAAGCTACGAACAGAAAAATGCTAAAAAGTCAATAATATGTTAACTTTAAAGAAAAATATTAAAAATAAATAAACAACAAGTTTGAATAGAATTAAATGGAAAATATATGTTTACTAATTTAAAAATGAATGTTAAGGATTCTTTGGAAAGTTATTCTGAGTTTTAAAAAATAGACCTAGAATATCTGAGCATGTTCAGTGTTGCAATAATTCTAGAATATTTAAAAAGTTATGGATACATTTTAGAAAGCAGGAACGTTCCAATATCTTTCCAATATTTTAAAGATATGTGAATTAATGTTATTGAAGTTTGTTTGTTGAAAAACAGGAATAAGGAATCATTATTTTTATTCTGGTCGCCTACAACTATTTATTATTTACTGATAGTTTTTACATAGATGATCAGAAATTATTGTTGTAGGCTGACGCATTTATAAGTGTTTGAAGGAATATAGAAAATTGATGAAACTTCTTGAATAGATAAGATTGGAAAATCATGAAGTTTTAATATCACTAACTTGAAAACTATTTTTTCATCACATAGTAGATTACCTCTGGATTTGAATTATGTTCAAAGAATTGGAGGTGGAGGGTGAAAAGGAATGATTTTATATATAAAAAAGAAATTTTTTATTAAGATTTGCAACAATAATTTAAGCTAGAGTATTATCGTGGCTCAGATGGTATCGTGATTGTCTTATGTTCCAACACTGCAGCCTCGGCTGGCGCGGGTTCAATTCCCAAAGCATGAAGCGAGGCTGGATGTGTTTTCAGAAAGCTTCGCTTCTGCTCCTTGTTATATTACCCCACAGATACCCTACAGTTTATAATTACTCCTATAGTACACTCGCTAGTGACCCTGGCATTTGATGCTACTATAAACATTCAATTAATAAAAATAATTTAAGATATTCATCGTAAAACATTGTACATATATGCGTATATAATAATTACTATAATTTGACCGAATCAAGTGGACAGAGAAGATACAAAGTAGGTCAGGAAGAAGTCGAGAAAAAGTCAAGCAATTTAAAAACTGAACTTTTGCCGACAACCACTTCTACCAAGTAATACGAAATAATGTTTACCATCTTCCACTGAAATGGAAAAATGATTTCAAATAAGATTAAAAAACTCAGGAAATATTCTACAAATTCCTGTAAACCAACTGAATCATAAAACGAAATTGGTAAAGCTGAGTGTAATTAATTCACGCTTTTTCCCCCTCTGGAAAAATGTACTGAAGGGGGTTGTATATTCCACGTATGTAATAAGCATCCTGATAAGCCGCATGATGTGAATCAGGAAACGGAATAAAATCACTTTTCCCGCGTAGCTTTGGAACATCGTCCTATAGAGGCATTGACGACGTACAGAGAAACGACTTTGGAAATATCAATTTGAAACAGCCACGGTATATGCGTCATACTTTCCGCGGGCCATTATGGCCGGCTTTCCATTTTTATTTATATTTACCGCGGATGCGACTCGTTCCAGGCGCCTTTTCTAAACTGTTTCCTTTACCTTATATCGTCCCGTTGCGTATCTATCGACTCCAAGGGACTTCCCCTTAAAATCAGGAGGAGAATTCGATATTTTACGACATTTTGTTTCCAATCTCGAGTTCCCCGTGAGGGAGCATTACGACCATCGGTCCCAATTCGAATTTTATGGCCGTAAGTCCTGATGAAGTAGACGCAAAGTATCCTATTTGCACGTTTTTTGCTATTTCATAACAAATTTTTCAAGACAATAATTTTTTGTGTAAAAAAAAGGTGTAAATAACTGCTTTAAGCGAGGATATTTTTTCAAATGTTTGTCAAAAATAATCAGTGGAGGATTATATTGACCCCCGAGAACAAAAATGTAGAACAATTTTTGATGAAATAATTTTGGCTTAAGAATCCAGAAGAATTGAATTCAATTAATAATAGATAATAATATACAAGTGCAAATGTACGCATGCAACTTATACATTCCGCACGCAACATGAAGTTGGTTCGCCGCCAACAACTGAAGTGCACGGAGAAAAATGGATGTTTAAAGGTTAACATCTAGATGTTCAGGGTTAACATATTTTGTTTAACTATAGGACAGCAATCTAGATGTTCAAAGTTAGTATCTGTAGATATTAAAAAGTGTGATGTTACTCTGTAACGTCCAAAATGTTCAACTGAAATATCCAAAAAAATTAAATGATGATTATGTCAAATAACGTCTGTAAATAATTAAGGAGTTTACTTATTTTTGATCATTTAAGGAATTATTTGATAACTTATTTGTAAATTTAAAATTTAACTTGAATTTTCATACATAAACGAAAAACAGATGAAGGGTATGAAATATCGATCAGATGATACATTCAGTCAAGTTGAGGTTATGTTCAATATTTGTAATTCAAAATCTTCAAAATAAAAACGGGGTAAGCTAAGAGCGAATGATCTGTAATCAGCATGTAAAATTATATCCATTTTCGATTACTGAAACTCAAATTTTATTTTAAATTCACAAACATTTGGTCAAATGTGTTCAAGTCAATATAACCTAAAACTCACGAACATTGTTCCGTCGTGTAGGCAGACAAAAGTCGTTATCCGATTTTAATTAAGGACAGCTCATTTTGATCCTTTGGAAATGTTCCAAAATTGTAATATTTCATGATTGTAATATCGAAAACATACCCGTGAAATATAGTCGTGAAATTCCAAATCGCGATGCCCATGCGCTTGGACGATTTTAACATCTGAATATGTTTCAGTTTAGCATAAAAATATTTGTACGTCTAACATCTCGAAAAGATAGTAGATACTCGACATGAATATCTGCATGTTAGGCGGTACAATCTTACCCTTTGAACATCTACATTTAAACATCCATTTTTCTCCGTGTGTATCTCGGTATAACCATGTAAGTGCCATTTTTTTAAAACACGTTTCATTGGCCTCAAAATTCTCTAAAATTCTAGCGGGCATTGTGGCAAAAGAATATATCCAAATTCGAGCCGGAAGTGGGTTTTTAAATCTGAAAACTGGCTAACGAAACCGGACTTGCAAACTAAATTGTAGGTCTATTAAATAGTTACAAAATACAAAAAACTAAATATATAGTATAAAAATAACATTTTATGTAGTATTGTAAAATCCATTTTTTCTTAAAGAAACGATTATTTAGATTTAATTTTTCACTTTTCAACCTTCTATTTGTCTCGAAATGCGTAATTAATGTTTCAGCCATATGTTTTATGTTAACTGGAACATAAAAAAAAGATTTAAAAAATCCATGGACTTACACGGTTTGGATAGCACTCGATTTTTGACGATCTGTATCTCGAAAAATATTAACTTTTTCAAATTTTTTTTCATTGAGATCTCTAGAGCTCAATCAAATCTCGAATCTACTTTCTCATTTTTATTTTTTTTTTAAGGAATCGATTTTTAAGAAGGTTTTTTCTCTTACCTGAAAAATTTGTCTCGATGGACTTAACATGCTTCTGCCGGGACACCCTTCAACTGTTCTACAATTTTGTGAAAAATATTAAAAACTGTGTTCAGTTTTCGAGAAACGAAAGAAATACAAAGAAACTTTTTTATTTTCTAGGGAGATATGGAAAGACATTTTTGTGTGTATTGTAGTTATGCTTATCAGAGATTTCCTTAGATAAGGTATCGCATCGCTCGTAGGACCCTAAGATGTTGAAGTTCGTCTTTTGACCGGAAGTCGTGGATATGCGACTGATCGAGGGGTACGGACTTTGGGTTTTTCAATTTCATATAATGTCTAGTATGGTCTAGCGGCACCTTGCAAACTGACTTCTTGATAAGATAGCACAGCAAAGCGAGGGAATTTACGTTTGGCATAAGTTTGCCTTATATATGAGCGTCCACGGGAAATGCGACGATCCTATCAGAATGTAGTACGACGATTCGCGCGTGAAATGTTGCCTGCTAGTATCTTACAAGTTTTAAAGGGATGACCAAAAACGGACAAGGGGATTCGAATCGTGAGATATACTTTGATAGGTGTGGAGAATAAGTGTGAAAAATCAAGCGATCGATTCCCTCCGTCCAGTCTAAGGGAAAAGAGTCATAAACGTTTCCAGATGCTGATTGTGAGTTAATGTAAAAAAAGTTGTCCCACTACTTTACTCACGCGTTAATAAAAAAAATAGTCAGAATATTATACAAAATATAAAAAAAAATAAGAAAATTTGGATATTTATATCCCTATACTGGAAACTTTTCTTTTAGTCTGATTTTCTTCTCAAGTAGTTAGAAAATAACAAAAGAAATGAGGAAAATTTAGTTACTGACGTGTGAAGACAAGTTTATTGGAAGGGAGATCCTGGAGGTTAGATAGTGTCATTTACCCTCACTTTCCCTACTTCCCCACCCCTCAATTCCCCTACTTTCGCTTACTTCCCCTACTTAACCAACCCTCGTTACCCCTATTTCACTTCTCCTACTTTCTCTTCTCTCATTTCCTCTCACTACGTGCCCTACTTCCCCTCCCACCACGCATTTCACACCCTCCCATCACTTCCCCAGCATGGAGTAAAATTGGCTAGGGTAGAGGTAAAGTCGGGTAGGGTAGGGGGCAAAGTTAGTTAGCGTACAGAATAAGATGGACAGTGGGCCAGGAGGCCACTTATTTTGGCCAAAATTCAAGATTTTGTCATATTTGCATAAAACTTGGTGTATAAGAGTTTTTGGGGTCGCTGAAACTGAATTTGATGTCAAAATTTCAATATTTCAAAATGGCGGATCCAATATGGCGGACTAAAATGCGAAAATGTGATGTTTTTGCACCAAACTTCGTGTAAATGGGATTTCGAGGTCTTTGATACGAAATTTGATGTCAACATTTTGAAATTCAAAATGGCGGATCCAATATGGCGGACTAAAATGCGAAACTTTGAGGTATTTGCACCAAACATGGTGTTAATGGGATTTCAGGGTCTCTGATACGAAATTTGATGTCGGCATTTTCAAAATCAAAATGGCGGATCCAGTAAGGCGGACTAAAATGCGAAAATGTGATGTTTTTGCACCAAACTTGGTGTAAATGGGATTTCGGGGTCTTTGATACGAAATTTGATGTCGACATTTTAAAATTGAAGATGGCGGATCCAGTATGGCGGACTAAAATGCGAAACTTCGAGGTATTTGCACCAAACTCGGTGTAAATGGGATTTCAGCGTCTCTGATACGAAATTTGATGTAAAACTTTCAATATTCAAAATTCAAGATTCGCGCTGATATTTGCAGCCTCTCGCCTTTTTGACCGATCCGATTTTTTCTCGAATACTAGAGAAGGACGATCTGGCCCCGAAGAAAAAGAAGATTGCTTACTTTCATTGGCAATTTTGATATCGGGAACTGTAAACTCGGAATCTAGCCAACTTAAATTTTTCTTTTCAAACTTCTCTTTAATTCTACATACTTCATTCCATTTCTTATTGCCAAAACAAGTGAGCGCGTTGATGCGGCTAGGATAACAAATTACGGTTAGCCAGTGCTCTTCATGGACGCGCGCCAGCACTCTCCATGACATGGCCGCGCGCGGCCATATAGATATACCATAAGCAAAGAAGTAAAAGAAAAGTAGCAAAAAGTAGCACTCTTACGCTCAAGTGCATATCCTAAGGAAGACATTCATATATTTTAGAACTCAATATGTTGTGTTATGTCGTGTTATGAGCATTTGGAAGCAGGTGCTTTGCTGAAAAATCTTGTTTTTTATTCACTAATAATGTGACTGTATTTTATTGAAATTAACAATTATAGATTTAATTGACTTTTTACAAATTTCACACCTTACTGAATAAAATAAATGGAGGTACAAGGTTTGGAATCGATTTCTTAACGTCCAAAAACGTATTTTCCTAACCTCAGTAACACTACGAATTTCAATAAGATTTTCTACTTGTGCCTGTATCATCGAAACAAAAATTGATCAATCAACGTATAATTGTCGTCAATAATACTTCAATTATCCCTGAATGCAGTAGTCTATTTCATTTTTTCGAATTTAAGAATCGACTTTTGGCCACGGAATCGAGTCTCCTGGCCCACTGTGCTACGGCGTAGTCAGCTAGAACGGGGTAAAGCTGGCTAGGGTACGGGGTAAAGCCGGCTAGGGTACAGGGTAAAGTCGATTCGGGTACGAGGTAAAGTCGGCTAGGAACTTCCTCTTCTTTCACTCCCCTCACTTTCCCTCCCGGGAAAAAAGTACGACAGACGGACGGACACTGAACCGAAACTATAAGGATTTCTACCCGGGGTTGCAAGACTCCAAAAAGAATATAAAGTATACATTATACCTATACACGGAAAAAAATTATCCTTAAAAAAGTCACGAACTAGTAGCTAGGTCTCGGATATGAGAAAAATTCATCGGATATTTATGTATTTTCGTAAATAACTTGCGAACTTTGAGAAAGATTGACGAACTCGATGTGAAAATTCTAAAACGGTTCATCACTTTTTTTCTACGTGAATAATTACAAAAACATTACGAATGATTGGGAAAAGATTCTCAGAGCACTCACGATCTTGCCCGACAAATCTGGGAACTCGCAACTAGGTTCCCTTGTACGTGGCCCACACACACACTCTCCCAAACGCGCGGTGCGTGTGTGCGCTCGTATGTGTTCCTCGAGCTCGTCGGATGAGTGGCTAGAAGTTTTATAATCCCTTCTAGAAATAATCGTTTGGACACGATTCATAACGATTAAGAGTGATCAAAAGTTGAATCGGTTTAAATTGTTTATAATTGTGTCAATTGTTTCCAATCGGGTTGAATTGGGTAAATGCACTTGCCTGCAGTGCGCCCTCTGCAGTTTTCGTTTGTAACACACATGACGTGCACGTGTTCATAGGTTGGAAATTAAATTTTTAACAATTCAACACAAATTTCAAGTACAAAAAATAGAATGTTTGTTCAGGCGGTATACCGAATGAGGAGCCGAAATTTTGTGGGTTAACGGTACGTAAAAATCGTGCCATTTAACGACGTGAAAGTGATATAATGTGATTATCAAGTAGGCAGTAGTAGTTTCATTTAGCGAGTATATTATTGTAAAACGTTTATTTATTTCTTTTTAAATTCATATTGTTGACATTTTTTTTGTTTGAAAGCTTAAAAAACCGCGTGTAAATAATTATCGCAATATCAAAATGCTGTAGTGACAACTTAACCTCTGATTCAGAATAATGGATATCCAATTGAAAACGATTGGAATCATTAGAACGTAGGATGGCGCCAATATTTTGAAACTCGGACTAAATAAAGTGTAGGTAACTCATTAAATTATTTTAATTTTTAGTAGAAAAACTTATCCAATCTTTTTAAATGTCTTGCAGCATAACAATTTTGAATTTATAAATAAGTTTGATTTGAAATTCTCGAAAATTTCTAGTTTTAAATATTTAAAATACTCAATTTTAAATATTTCAAATAATTTGGTTTGCAATGCCTAATCTTAAAATCTTTGAATTTTAAAGGTTTCAAATTTTTCATTTTATAGTATTAGATTGTTCAGAAGGCTTTATGTAATTAAAAAGTTAAATAAATTAACAATAATTGACAGAAATGCACTTGGAGATTTAACTATTTAAAAACTGTTACAGATTAAACTATTTTTAAATTTAAACATTAAAAATTGTAGTATTTACAGGTGAAATAGTTCAAAATTGTATTAAATACATGCAGGAATCATCGCAACAACTGGTTTTCCTTCCCCAAGCACAGACATTTTCAAGGGTGGCGATTCGGCGGACGATTTCAAATTCCCGGTCAAGTTTTTCAATTTCCCCAGTCAACTAAAAGTAACATATTCATATTTGCTGCAAAACGCAAACATTGATTTTGAATTTTTAACAAAAAAGTTGAATTTTGGTTCAAATAAGACAAATTTTCAACCAAATAGTTGAATTTTGAACCAAAAAAATAATAATTTTTAACCGAAAATGGAATAGTAACATTTTTAGTACAAAAAAATTAATTTTAAACCAAACATAAGAGTTTTCAACTAAAACAATGAATATTGAACTGAAACAGTTGAATTTTCAAGCACAAAAATTAATTTTTACTAAAAAATATAAATTGTCAACCAAAACTTAAATAATTAAATTTCAATTTAAAAAAATTAACGTTTAACCAAACAAACGAAGTGATGAATTTTCAAATAAAAATGGTAAGTATTTAACTGAAATGGTGGAATTTTAACCCAGACAGATGAATTTTGTACTGAAATGATGAATCTTTAACTAGAATAATTGAATTTTGGACCAAGAAGATGAGTTTCTACCAAAAGACGAATTTCCAACTAAAAAAGATAATTTTTCTACCAAAAATTGAATAAATACATTTTTAGGCAAAAAAAGAAAGTGCAAAAAAAGAGAAGAATTTTTAACTAAAATTATGGAATATTGAACTGGAATAATAGTTACATTTTCATTAAAAAAATAATAATTATCAACCAAAAAACATTCAAAGAAAAAGAATAGTTGAATTTTATGCCAAAAAGATGAATTTTTAGTCATAAAGATTATTTTTTTACAAAAAAAGTCAAATTTTCCACAAAGTACATAAATTTTCAAACAAATAGTTTAATTTTTAAATGCAAAATATCGATTTTCAACGAAATAGTTGAAGTTTAACCAAAAAAAAGTGAATTTTAAATTAAAATGACGAATCTTCGAAGTGAGAGTGATAGTGGGACAGAGGGTGACGAATTAACAAGTAAAAATGCTAATATCCGTAGGATATTAGAAGAAGTTCTGTACCTAAAATACTTTAAGTTATTTATATAATAAATTACACGTTTTTTATACAAAATTATAGACAATGAGATGAATAATTTTATCAAAAAACTTCACCACATTGGCAAATTTGTTGATTTAAGCACTCTAAGTTGATCTCTAAGTTGATTAAGCACTCTCAGCTCGCGGAAATTATTACAAAACATTTATTTAATTTTTTTCATGAACATATTGCTTAAAATGTGTTGTCTCGAAAAAAGTAAATAAACGGTTTCAAATAATTCCCGCGAGACGAAAGTGCTGCCATCAAATTGCAACTTCATAACCTCGGAATCCTACTACCGATTGGCCCGATTGGGAACGATTGGGAACGATTGAAACTTTGCAACACTCAATCGTTCCCAACCGTGCACACACGATTAAGAAACACGATTAGAAACAATTCAAATTTCGTTCTATCGTTCTGAATTGTTTTCAATTAATTATTTCTAGAAGGGATACCTATTTTGTTTGGCCTCGATGGCTGCGCGTGTTTACGCACGTCTGGTTTATGTTTAGAAACTGGTGAGTAGTCAGCAGTCTTTGAGGTTCGAATCTTCTGAGTTGCGAATTTATAAATTAATATAAAATTAAATCGCACAAATAAAATTTTTCCTCTTTTTATTTCAGTCTGAAATTTTCAGGAACTGTTCGTAAGAAACTTCGAAATTTATCCATATATTTCTCGTAGAAATAAGGATTTAATGTTTCATTTTTTTATCTCGTATCCGAGACCTAGCTACAAGTTCGTGACTTCTTCACGGATAAATTTGTTCCGTGTAATAGTTTGTAATACAGTAATAAATCATTTTTTATAAACAATGTTCACAATAAAATAAACAAGTTTTTTTTAAATTAAATTTTGCCATGAAAGAAAATTATGAAAGGAAGTTATTTTTAAGAACCTCCAGTTTGTGCGAAGTGCATAGAATTGAAAAATCTCTCAAAATTAAGTATAACTTAGGAATTGCAGGTTATATAAATTTTCCATGTAATATATACCCAATTTAACGTCGCATCGAAAGACATTTTTTTTTGCAACACCCACCTCGAAAGTACTCCGTTCCATATAGCTAAATTATATGCAAAGTGACTCATTCCGGATAACAATGCGGGAATGATATTGGCGCATACGCAGTTCGATTCTTATATACTTTCCACATCAGCGGAATGTACGCGCATGCGCACTTTGCAGATAAGCAACTTTCCGCATCGCGACAATTCGGGGGCAACGTAGCAACAGCAGCGCTCAGTGTCCAAGTGAACAGCTGATGACAGGTGCGAGGTTAAAGTCGACGTGTTTAGAGTGCAAGTGAAATTTTCCTTCTCATTGTCAAAAGAAGATGGGCTTAAATAAAGATTCGAATCAAACTGGTGAAGAGTGCACTCCACCAGATAGTACATTAGTTATTTTCCTATATTTCGATTTAATTTAATTAAAATTTCATATTTTTAGAATTTGTTTTCGTTCCGCTGAGGGTTTCACCGCTCCCCCCCCCCCCTGCAACTGTAAATATTCTTCCTTTGTCTTTCTCTTAGTACAACTTTCTCGGAAGGTTGTGGCAAAAAATAGCGTGTGATGCACGTGCGCACAGGCAATTGCTGACTCGTGTGATTTCAGCTCGTTGGCAATCGCCTATTTTGCGCACTTGTATCACAAATAACTATTGTCGTCGCATAGTTTTCAAATTTTCGCATAATAGCGCATTACAAAATATAGGTACGTAAAAAGTTGCGAAAAATTTATTTTTTAATAATTATATGACAAAATCCGTCAATAAATATAAAATGTATGATTTTGACCTTAATTTGGATAATTTTTTTTCAATTAAATTTTTTAAAGAGTTCACTTTGAACTTTGCACAGTTTTTATACTTAGGTTTAACGTAGAGTTCTTACCTAGTCCTTGTTTCAACAATTGGCCAACTAATCGAATCATTTGAGTTAAGCAACAAAAGTTGTTCTTTGTCACTCGAAAGAAGTCCTTTATTCCGTTTTCGAATTAGAGAATTAAAAATGATTGGGTGATGATAGCTTGATATAGTTTTTGAACGGCTCCTAATGTCCTAAACCTTCCTTGTTTTTTTTTTAATTCATCTAAAAATATTTATAAATAAATCAACAATTTCACAGAGTGAGATCAAATTAAACTAGTTTGAATAAAGTAGTTTTTCCTCATAATATCATATAATGCAATTGAGAGAATATTTGAAATTATAAGACCCTACCATTTTAATTGGAACGAATTAAAAATATTAAGGTAAATTAAAAACAAGTGCGTTTAAATTCGTTCAATTTGACAGAGTTTGAGCATTTTCAAAACTAAATCATATATGAATATTTGTATTGCACATTTTTTTATATGACACTGTATTGAAAAAGTACATAAAATAATTCGTAACAGCTTCAAAATAAAGAAAAAAAATGTTCGAAAACAATACAAAATATTGTTTGGTAAATTTTCTGTTAGAGAATTTATTTCGGTTTTCATTTTTTAATGGATGGATTTCATTATTAAGATTTCTTTTTATGGATGAAAATATCAGCGCGGGCTGAGTATTTTTGTTTTGAAAGTATACAATTTCATATGCTTGTAACTTCTTGTGGTGTGCTTTTATAGCGGAAATATCTGTAGTTAAGTTTTTTTAAATGTATATACATATAATTATTTAAAATTTGAAATATTTTTTTTCAAGTTATTTTACATTTTTTTGTAATTTTATACGCTTTTGTTCATCTAAAATAAAACTTCTTCATTTATCATTAGTATTTTGTTTTCGACTATTTAACATTTACACTACCATCGGAAATTATCTACACGCCTAGCGTGAACGGTACTAAAAATCACTGCTGACTTTGAATCATGATTACTCGTTGAAAAAAGTAGCGAGAAGCTTTTTTAAAAAACAGTTGGTAATCTTATGAAAATTCACATCGAATGACCCCTGATAAAGATATTTTTTGTTTTTTAAGGAGAATATACCGCGTGAGAATTTGTTTTTTTTTTAAACAAGAATTTCTCGTATTTTGTACCTCGACTGCAACTCATGGCATGACCTAGGAAAGTTGCAGCAAAAATTCTGAAACTTATACCACACAGTCTTTAAAGTCAAATCTTTTATTCAAGCCAATACAAATTTTAAAATTTTGCATGGGTTCCCGAGGTATGACCAAAAATGTCTAAGCGTGTCTGCGTCGAGTTTCAGTCGCTGGCCGACAGCAGTGATCGTCGACTGAAACTCGACGCAGACTCGCTTGGACATTTTTGGTTCCTTGGGAACCCGTGAACATTTTCAAAGTTTTATTGGCTTAAATTAGAGTTGAAGTTAACGTACCAAATTTGAGAAATCTCGGCGATCACTGTTCTCGCGGCTGACATCGCACTGACTGAAACTTGAAATTCGAGGAATTCTTGATTTTTTTCAAAAAACGTCTCACGCAGCATATTCTCCTTAAAAGACCAAAAATATCTCTATTTTTAATTTCATACAGAATTTTATAAGGTTTCGAATTTTTTTTTTCAAGTTTCTCGCTCCTTTCGCAAACAAGTAATCACGTTTTAAAGGTCAGCAGTGACTTTTTAATAGTACTTGGGCTAGTCGTACCTGTAATTTCCCATGGTAATGACGACTTCCATGGCTTTGAATGATATGCAAAGTACTTTAATACAGCAGACTGTGCGAGAATAATATTGGCGCATGCGCACTTGGAAGCATACCTATTTTGCGAATCGGCGCAATTGGCGCGCATGCGCACTTTATACGTAAGTAACTTTGCACACTGACACTCCTGTGATGGCAGTATTTGCCTCCTCCGACTCATGCTGTAAGTTTTACACACGTCAGTAATCGTCTATTTTGCGCACTTGTATAACAAATAACTATTGTACGATCACTACATTAATCTCATGGGTTTTTTATGTGAGTGTAGATGGAAATTTAAACTTACGTATAGCGAGCCACAAATAGCTACAAACTGTCACTATATAAAACACCACTTTTGAATTAGTTATTTTATTGTTTGCTTTGTCTTTACTGATAATAATGGGAATTGTCACACGTGCAGATTCAAAGTAGGGGGGATGCAAATAGGTAGCTGGTCGCGTGCGGCAACAGTAGAATATAAATCGTATAAATGAAATGTGAAAAGCCGACAGTAGTTCGGGTGCACCGGCAGCATTATCGCGCAGCGCGGTTTTTATTATTCGCATAATCGGATCTGGGGCGCCGATAGCGGCGGTGATTTCGGGTTTGTCTAGAGTAATGCAGTTGTCACCCCTACACAATGCCGCGCTGAATGCCTCATTGTCTGCAGGACCGACGCCCACTCAAAACTTCCACTCACATCGCCGCTATGTCATTTTCCGCAATCAAACGATCGTGATCGCGCCCTCGGCCCGTTGCGTTGCGTTCTGCAAATACAACCGAACGGACCATTGCCATCGATGAGCATCGCAATTAAAACGTTTGTGTCTCCCTCAACCTTTGTTTCCACCTGCATTATGGGCGACATTATAAGAACATTAGTTTATCCTGATTTCACACAAAATCGAGAGCCACTATTCATTCCGGTTTCATCGTAAACAAAGGTAGTCAATAATGACTCGATATTCAACTTCATCTTTCCACCCAAATTTGTGTTAAGCACCCCGCACCAAATGTACAAAAAATGGCTTTTTGTCCAAATGTAAAATTATAACATTTTTTTTTTTTTCATTTCGAACGAAACCTGCAGATCAATAATTACAAAGAAAGTGATCAAATAAATGGACAGTTTTTACTCAAACAATTGCAAAACTCCCAATTTTTACATGTTCTTCTAACATCCCTTAATGATTCAAGCAAGGAAACCGACATTTGAAAAACACCAAAAGCACAAGAGATTCTTCGTTTAAACCATTAGAATGAAAAATCATTTTAAAATAAGCCCAGAAAGCGTTCCCTACTAGAAAAAGTGTTGGAATTTATTTAAAGAGTTTTTTTAACATCCCTTAAAGATTCAAGCAAGGAAATCGACATTTCCTAAAAAGCAAAACTACGGGAGCTTTTTCAATTAAATGGTTGTGGTCGAAATTCACTTTAAAATAAAGATGGGTAACATCCACTAGTAGGAAATATCGTTGAGTTCATTCTTAAGGTTATTTTAACATCCCTTAAACATTCAAGTAAGGAAATCGACATTTTCTAACAACTAAAATCAAGGAAGATTTTTTTATTATACCATTGGTGTGGGAAATCAATTCACATGAAAAATGGAAAACGTATCCTAGTAGGAACAGTTGTTGAAATTATTTAAAGGGTTGATTTGACATCCCCTGAACATTCAAACCGGGAAATCGAAATTCCCAGAAAACCAAAATCACGGGTGATTTTTTGATTAAATTATTAAGGTAAAAAATTCGTTTTGAATAAATTTAAAAAGCGTCCCCTATCGGAAGAAGTATTTGAATTAATTTTAAGGGTTCTGCTAATAGCCCTGAATAACTCAAGCAAGGAAATCGACATTTCCTAACAACCGAAATCACGGTATATTTTCTTAATATACTATGGGCATCGTAAGTCAATTCACAACAAACATAGAATACATATTCTAGCAGATAAAATCGTTCAAATAATTTTAAGGTTTGTTTTAGCATCCCTTAAACATTCAAGTAAGGAAATTAAAAAAAAAGCAAAATCACGGTAGATTTTTGGATTGTACTATTGGTTAATCAAAAAATATCTTGTTGTCTTGGTTTTTTTCAAATGTTGATTTCCTTACTTGAGCCTTTAAGGGTTGTTAAAATAACCGCAAAACATCATTGTGAATCTGTCATGTTCATGAGTACAAAACTTTTGTTTCAGTGAGACTCTACAAAATATGAGGCATCTAGCCAAATCTAACAAGATTTCCTTAGAAGGATAACATTTCAATAATAGACGAATTTTTCTATTAAATACATGCAAAAATTGGGAGTTTGGAATTGTTTAAGTAAAAACTGTCAATTTTTCTGATAATTTTCTTTCGAATTATTGATCTTCAAGTTCGAAATTACAAAAAATGTATAATTAGACATTTGGACAAAAAGCCATTTTCTGTACATTTGTTTCGAGGTCCTATATATTATATATTGTTATCTATATTTCTAAATAACTCCATTCATTTTTCTGCATGTTTTATAAAAAATCAAATAACTCACCACAATTTGTTGAGATTTTTAATGAAAATTTGAATTTAAGGTCTTCCTTCAACAATCTTTAACGATTTCATCATTCAGGATCAATATGATCCATATAATTCCCCACTAAATCACTAAAATCTACTAAACTTAAAATGATTTTGATTGAAAACATGTTTTATTGGAACTGAATTTCCTTACATCCCCCTTAAATTTCTATTATAGAGTAATTATACTTTTCTGAATTTTTATTAGGAAAAAGTAGCATCATTTTCATATGTAGAAGTTAGATGTGAAAAGCCTTAAAGAACAAACGGTCCGAGAATAGATCAGCAAGCGACCCCAAGTAGGGGTTTCGTAGGTGTAGACATAAATTTAAAAAAAAAAAATTTTTTTATCAAACCTTTTTGCAGGTTTTTTATTGCTCTTTTTATAATAAATTTAACAATGTAACATATCTTCTTTTTTATCTCAATTCCACATTCCAAGAGCTTCAACTTAAACGATCCCCGAAGAATATCAAACTAAAATAAAAGCCTCCAACATAGGGGTCTTAAAAAACAATTTTTTTTATTTTTCTTATTTTTTAACCATGATAAAAGGCTATAACATAGTAAACCTACTATTTCATTTGATATAGAATTCTGCATGGGAGCGTCAATTAATCACGTAAGGCATTTTTTGGGGGAAAAGCGTCTGGAAAATCTTACGAATCTTTACTTGGAGGGGAGGGGGTCAAAATAATTCCTTACGTAAGTTTCCTATTTCTAATTTTTTTGTTTAAGCATGCTAATTAAAACCTCCTTCCGCTTCTAAAATTACTTTTTATACTATTATATACACATTATATCATTATTTGTTTTATTTATTTTTATTGTGCCATATTTCATATTACATTAAGGGGTCATTCTACTATCTCACTTTTGAAACATCGATTTTTTTACATCGTAGCGTTATTTCATTTTGTGCACTTTCGTTTAGTGAAAATGTTAGATATAAAGTGAAAAAGATTATCAAATCAGGAGGATTCATTCAAACAAGCAGAAGGAATATTACATGGAGCAGGGATCGCTGATTAAGTGTAAGTAATTTTTTCTTACAATTTTTATGTTCCGAAAACTTTAAACGCGTTTTTCTCGAAACAACGTTTTTGCGCTCTGCGCGCACGATTTCTCAAAAAGTTTTTGAACGATTACTTTCAAATTTTCTACGTTTATTCTAAACATAAATATCTACAGAGTGACGAAGCGGTTTTCAAAATTTTTAATTTTATCATAGTTAAATTAACAAAAAACGAGAAAAAAACACGCTTTTTGGAATTTTTTTGTTTAAACTGCCGCCATTTTGTTATTTTGCAAAAAAAACAAAAATCCGCTTCGTCACTTCAGAGCTATGGTCATACTAATAAATGAAATTTCTAATTTATTTGTTTCGCATGATGCTGACTGGAGATATCGTGCGCGCAGTGGACATGCCTTTTTTTAGACACTTTGTTTATTGTTAAATAATACCTAAACTAAATAATAATTTCATGTGAAAACACCTTTTTTTTGCCGAGATAGTAGAATGACCCCTTAAATAAATGTGAAGTCGAGGAATTGAATCAGTTTTGTAATCTGGTGTACACCTTTAATGAAATCTCGTGGAATCTCTGGAAATCTTTGCAATCCTTTAATATCCAGTATATTCTTTCGAAAAGTTTGTAAATCCCTTAAAATATTTTAAATCATGTTAAAATTCCTTGAAACCCTTTTAAATTCCGTTAAATCTTCGGAAATCTCACGAAATCCTCTAAAATTCGTGGATATACTTTGAAATCTTTTCAGATCTCTTAAAATCCTTTCATGTCCTGTGCAATTATCGAAACCGCTTAATATCTTTAGAATCTCCTTAAAATTCTTTGCAATCTTATGAAATTCGTAAAAATACTTTGGTTTTTCGTTAAATCCTTTAAAATCCCATGTCTTTTTTCGAAATATTTCAGAATCTGTTACAATTCATTTAAAATCCTTAAAAATCCTTTGTAATACCCCAAAACTTTTATAATCCCTCCAAATCTCATGAAATCCCTAAGAACCTTTTGAAATGTAGTTACATTCCACGAAAATTTTTATTTCTTTGAAATACTTTATAGTCTTTTAAAATATCTTAAAATCCTTTTAAATCACTGGAAATCTTTCAAATCTTACGTAGGATGGGAAGGTGGGGGATCATAAAAATCTAACGAATCCTCACAACATGAGGGGAGGGGGTCTAAAATTTAAAAAATCATCCTTACGTAATTAATTAACGTTCCCTTTGCAGGTATTTAGTATTTTTCTTAATGTTTAAGGAGAAATATTTTCTAAAAATGCATATAATTAATAATCAATAAATTTTCAACTTATTCTTTGTTTTCTGGGCAGAGGAAGTGGGCAATCCAGTTAGGTTGAGTTCGATTGAGGACGGAGAATAAAAGCAAGTGCAATTCGCACTTGATGGGTCGCTAAGTCTCGCAAAGTTGGCGAACTTGCTTAATTAGTAGCGGTAGTCAGACGCTGCTGGTATTGTCCGGCACTGTTGACTTCCGGCCTCGGTGGAAAGCCAAGAGCTGATTGTTTCATTGTTTCCGACCCTACTGTCAAATGCCGCCGCGCTGAATAGCTTTATTGTTATTTCAGGTCGCGCCAGATATAATCCCAGCATTTTCGGTGCTCTAGCGTGCACCAGATTATGTATAGCACAATACGACCAACAAAAAATCTATAGTCTTCATGAACGATTCAATTCAAACATTCACACAATGTTCTCTTTTCACTGCAATTGTTTTCTCTCTTTTTTACCTTTTATTTGTGCTCAAAAAACTCCTACTGAAGGGAAAAAGATACTGTTACGTTTCATGGTTTATACTCAATTTTTAATCTAGTTTCCATTTAAAAAGTTGGATATGAAACAATATTGTAAACAGGAAAGTCT
Organism: Andricus curvator; assembly: GCA_932195095.1. Lineage (NCBI taxonomy): Eukaryota > Metazoa > Arthropoda > Insecta > Hymenoptera > Cynipidae > Andricus > Andricus curvator. The sequence goes on along the minus strand of CAKNYM010051667.1, from coordinate 251,983 downwards.
TATCTTAGATTGGGTGCCCTTCAAAAACTCCGTCACACTATTCTGAAAAACTTTTTACGCCACTCCCCTTCTTCGTCACAGATCATCTCACAAAGCTTGCCCCCCCCCCCCCCCCAGGGTGACGTCACAAATACGATCCCCCGTCTTTTAGGTCAACATTTTTTCTTTGATTTGATTTGATAAACGCCTAAAATAAAACATAAAACATAAAATATAAACAGACTTCACAGCTCAATATGCTCTAAAACCAGGGGAAATAGAGTGATTTTTCACGAAAATAGGGACATAAATTCTTTTTAATAAAGTTAATGTAAAGGTACCATATTGCATTAATTATGATAATTAATTATGATATATTATTAATTGCGGTTAGTACTTGGATGGGTTACCATTCGAGAATACTGTGTGCTGTTGGCATATTATGGGTGTGGTGAGCCCAAACTTGTAGTTATTTATAACTACAAGAAAAATATCCACCTATAGAAAGACTACCCGAATCGGGTAGTGTCACGCCTACCCTGAAAGGGAAATGGCTTAATGGTATATATATGAAACGCTTAAGATTTGAAGTCAAAATATATTGCAAAGATGATTTTTCAATAATATAGTTGAATTTTAACAACAAAAAAACATTAATTTTACACCAAACAATTTCATTTACAACCAAATAGTTGAATATTTAAGCAAAAGAGAGGAATTTTCAGCAAAACAGTTGAAGTTTCAATAAAATACTTGAAACCTACAAAGATGATCTTTCAAACCAATGGTCGAGTTTTTGAACAAAAAAATCAACCACAAACAGTTGCATTTTTAAACAAAGAATTGGATCTGCAAGCCACAAGATGAATTTTTTAGAAGACAGTTGAATTTTCGACCAAGAAAGATTAATTTTCAACCAAAAACTTTTCTACCAAAAAAGATGAATTTTCAATCCAGAGGGGCGAATTTTATGTCCAAAAAGACAAGTTTTCAACAAAACAGTTGAATTTTCGAAGAAACGTGTCTTTTTAACAGAATTATTTAATATTCAACCTACAAAGATGAATTTTCAACCAAATAGATGAATTTTCCAGAAACAAATTAATTATTATCAACTCAACAATTGCACTTATAATACCAAATAATTGAACTTTTATGCGAAAGGGACAAAGTTTCAACAAACTATTTTAATTTCCAACGTACAAAGATGAATTTTCGACCAAAGGGTCGAATTTTCAAAAAAAAAAAAGAGATTAAACTTCAACTACAAACAGTTGCATTTTTAAACAAATACTTTCAGCTTCAATCCAAAGAGACGAGATTTTCAGAAAATGTTTAAATATTTAACCAATTATATATATATATATATATATATATATATATATATATATATATGAGACGAATTTTTAATAAAATAGTTGAATCCTTAACCAAAAGAGATTAATTTTTAATCAAACAGCTGCACTTTTAACCAAAAAAGTTCAAATTTCTAACAACAAAGATGAATTTTCAACCAAGAATAATTTGTTATTCAAGAGAGAAAAAACAGTTTCAACCAAATTGTTGAATCTTCAAACCAAATAGGAGAACTATCCACAAAACTGTTGAATGATTTACCCGAAAAGTTAATTTTCTACTAAAATAATAGAATTTTCAGCCCATAAAGACGAATTTTCAACAAAACAGTTGAATTTCAAGCCGAAAAGACGAATTTCCTGCAAAACAGTTAAATTTTGTACCCGAAAATATGAACTTTCAACAAGAGAGGTCATTTTTATCCAAATAGTTGAATTTTGAAATAAAAATGATGAATTTTCAAGCAAAAATTAAATAGTTCAATTTTCAATTAAAAAAAAACAAAAAAAAACGAATTATCAACAAAATAGTTAAATTGTAAACTAATGAAATAAAATTTTAACAAAATAGTTTAAATTTTAACTAAATAGTTAAATTTTAAACGAAAAAACATGAATTTTGATTGAAAAATTCAATAGTCAAATTTTCAACTAAAAACGATTAATTTTTAGCCAAAAATGGATTGTTGAATTTTCAGATAAAAAAATTAATTTTTAACTGAAAAAAATGTCAATAAAATAGTTAAATTGAAGCAAATAGTAGATTTTTTAACCAAAAGAGATGAATAATTCTGAACCAAACAGGTAATAGTAAACTTTTTAATTAAAAAGAATTAACTCCCATGGAAAAATATATGGATTTTCTTATTTGGTTCTATTAGTTCAGTTCGCATTTAGGCGAAAAACTGAATAACGGGAAAAGGGGGAATTTCCTGGAAACAGGGAGAAAACAGAAATTATAAAAAAGGGACAAAAGAGGGGAATAGCGAAAAGAGTGTGCAAGAATAATTTTGGCGCAAGAGCACTTTGAAATATATCAATTTTGCGAATCGATGCAATGAACGCTCCTACACCCTCAAGATATATGCAATTTGTACGCACACTATAGGGTGGCCTTAAATCACTTTTTTTATTATAGAGGGAAACGATCCCTCTAATACATTTTCAAATCCGAAAAAATGAATTGCATATTTTTGTTTTTTCGAAATTGTAATTTTAACACATTGAAAATATTTTTGGATTCATGGGTACTTTTCGATGCACTGTGAAGGTATGTTTGGTGTGGCCAACCCATATGATAATATATACATAAAAGTATTCGTTGGAAAGTCTTCTACAAATCCTATAATTTTCCCATAACATTTCCCCATGTATTTTACATGGGAAATTTCGAGTGCCCAGCGGCACCTGTTAAAATCAAAATTATAATAAAAAAATATGCAGTTTCTTTTTTCGAATTTGGAACCGAACTGGTAGGATCGTTTCCCTCCTACGAAAACAAAATTTTCAATTCAGTATGAAACCACCCTACAAAAATTTAAAAAAAAATTATGCACAAATTTGACTGAAACCCACCATACGGGATCGAAGATTCAGTGAAAAAGTGAAAAAAAAGTGCTAAATAACTTTTTCGGATGGTTATTGCAAATAAAAGCATGTGATACATGCGCGTACAGGCTATTGCTACTCGTACGATTGCAGTATGAGCCGGAGGCTCGAAGCCCTTGTCGGCAATCGCCTATTTTGCGCACTTGTATCACAATAGCTATTTTGGAAGCAAGTTAATAACGACTTAATATATAGTGTTCCTCCATAAGAATTGAAGAACTATATTAATTCATGAGATCAGAAAGGGTTGCCGGTTTCCAGAAATCTGAAAGAAGAACCAACGTTTTTCTTGATACTCAATGATCCGATTTGTCGCCGATTCGGTCTGCAACCTTCTTACTGGCAATCTAGTCTAGCATAGTATGACGGCAACGAGGACATTCTTCCTCAACAATGCCTCCTGCGATCGAGCAAGAAGCACTTCCGCGCATACTAATGTAGAATCGGTCTGTTTCCCTTACAGCTATATATATATATAGCAGCTCTAGCTGCCCTTCCCTTTGTATGCGTTCGAAAAATTCATGAAGACCCCCTTTGACACGCGACACACTTCCATCCCTTGATGCTTCAATTGATCTTCCTCTATCATACACCATAGATTTGCACGGATTGTAATGAACATTTTCGTAACATCCCATCCGCAAATAAATTTTAAGTTCACTGCCCTTATTTGCTACGCCTTTCACTATTTATAGGTATTAGCTAGTATTTGGTATTAATCATAATTTACCCCCTCCCCTTTTTAAAAGAATTTTCCGTTATGTCCCTTTTTTGAGAAACTTCCGCTTTTACTCTTTAGAGCGGACTGAAACAGAACTTTAGAAGATCCTATTTTTTTACAAAAACAACATAAAAAAAATTAGTTGAAGCCTACAAAAAAGGGTCCCATAGCCTATTAATACGTTGATTAAGTCGTTCAAACCACACCCTTCCATACCTCCCCTGTTCACTTCACCCTTCACCATCCCTTCATCAACATCTTCTTCCTTCACTTCCCCCTCACCCCGCTTTCCCGCGCTAACACACACCTTCCCCTACTTCCCTTCCCCAGAACCACACTTTCCTTCCCCTACTCATCCTAATTTCTAATAATTTCCCCTACTTCTGCTCACTTATACTCACTTTCCCTACTTCACCTACCTAATTTCCCCTCACTTTCCCTCACTTTCAGTCATTCTTCCTAATATACCATTCTCCCCCTCCCTCATTGATCCTTATTTTCCCTCCTTAACCTACTTACCCTCCCCTTAATACCTCTCATTTCCCCTACTCCCTTCCCCTCATTTCCCCATTTCTTGTACTTTCCCTCGCCTCACTTGCTCTACTTTCCCTTACTTCATTTTCCCAAACTTCTCTTATTTTCCGGATGGCCGTACATCCGATCGAAACTATAAGGGTTTCTGCCCGGGGCTACAAAACCCTACAAATTACTATAACTATACTATACTAAATTACTATTTCAGAAAAGATTTGAATTTCAATTTAAAGTTAATGTAATTTTCAATTAGAGTAGATTCGTCTCAGTTGTTCGATTTTTAAGTAGTATCTTTCAAAATTATACAATTTTATAAAATGTAACATTTTCAAAATTGAAGACATAAAAATTAAAGGACGCCTATATTTTCACTGAAAAAATAATTAATTGGGCCAACTTTTTAGTTTGTAAGATATGATACTGCTATTTTATTAGTTGATACTGCTATTTCATTGGTTGGCATAACAATTTCATTAGTTTCAGTGACTATTCAATTAGTACCAGCAACTAATAAAATGGTCGTCCAAACTAATAAAATAGCAGTACCATATACTACAAACTAAACAGTTGTCCCAACTAATCATTTTTTCCAGTATTGACAGAATTAAACATAACGATTTCAGAATTAGAAAGTGTTAAGTGACAAAAAATTTGATTATTAAATTTGTATTAAAATAATTTGTTTAGGTGTGCGAGATACGGAAAAAATAATAGCGCCATTCGATTCTGTGGAAAAAATCACCTAGGATCTATATATTGAAGATTTTTTTTGCTTCACCCAATTTTTTATATGTATGAATATAAATTTTATACAATGTTATTGTTTATTTATATCACTTTATCAATTAAGTCTATGAAGAAGCATTTTTTGCAAAGATAAATTTTCGACCGCTAAAAATGAAGGTCAAACATAAATTTCACTTTCGAATTTTGAGCATTTTTTTGTACTTGACGTTTATTTATATAAACAAATAACTATCATCATAATTTTTCACCTGTAAGGTTCTTAAGGGAAAAAACTTCAGCTTTCTTTTATGCCGAAAATTTAACCAAGAAAATGGTCCAAATTCGAAAAAAAGTAATAATTATTTTTTAACCGTCATTTTTTAAGGTTAATATATATATATTTTTTGTAATTCTTCTATTCAATCAAGAGGGTGTAAAATATAATTTAAACTATAGATAACAAAATTTGGTTCGATTGATATTGAAAAAGTTTTGAGACATCGAAACAGATGTTATGATATTCTCAAACGAACCACTTCATGTTTATTTTCATAAACAAATCATTGTATGTTCACTTTTTTACCCTAAGGTTCCTACATAAATGAAGCGCAGTTCTCTTTCAAGCCCAAAAAAGAAACCAAAAAATGGTCTAAACACAAAAAAAAAAACATTTGCACTATATTTTTGATAGTCAAATATTTATTTGTTCGAAAAATATTTAGAATCAATGAAAGGGGCGTGGAAAATTCTATCGAAACTGTAATAAACAATATTAATATTTATATTATTATATTATTATATTACGTATTACCCTGGTCAAAAACCTTAACATCAAAATTTAATGTAATAAACAATATTTTTTACTGATATTTAAAGAGTTGCAAATCTCCAAATTCCACAGGCTCCTAAAAAAATCCAGAAATTCCCCACCTCCCCTTATCACTGCCCCTAAAGTAGCTTCAGAAATATAAAAGAACGTCAAGACTCATGAAAATATGTGCGGTCCAATGATTCCAAGACGATATGATGAAAATCTCAAGTTATCAAAAATGTGAAAATACAAAAAATTGGAATTATTCAATTTTAAAATATTTTGAAAAAAAAAAGTATTTCAGAAAAACATAAAACATTTTTTTCTCTTCATATTATTCACAATAAGTGTGAAAATAATAATAAAAAAGATAAAGAAGTAGGCCTTTATTTAAAATTTCATTTTTTTCAAATCAAATGATAAATATTTTATTTAACTAATTTGAAATATTTTATGTATCGGAATAATAATTTTTATCTGCGTTTAGAGCCTTCATGTAGGTAAACTGATATTAATTCTTGTCTTTATTTACAATATAATTAATCAAACAAGTAACTCTAATGTTATTTAAAACTATAAAAAATAAGGGGAACATCGAACATTTTCCTTCTTACAACTAACTTCACTGAATGAAAATAAATTTTTTGTTACCGAATAACAACTTTATCCAAATAAATGTTATTATTAGTAAGTATATTTTTACGTGGGAATAACATATCAGTCGATTGTTTGATAGGAAGTACATTTTTTTATTAATACTTTTTTCATAATCTCACCCCCGAAATAAAATTAATGAAAATCTTTTTTTTTTTACCGGATGACATAATAATACGGGATCATTCAAAAAGTATATAATACTCTGTAATTATAATAAGAAAAAAAAACTTATTTTAGAATTTTTCAATTAATTCTGAAATTAAATGTTTATTAATAATATTATCTTGAGATCTTCTTTAAAAAATATATCGTCATAAATGTTAAAAAATATGGAAGGCACACGTAACTGAATGACATTTCCTCATATTTATCGAATTTATTTTGATACCCATTAAAGTAAAAATAATTTGGAGATACGGTATTGCGGGAAAAACTAGGCCTAATAAAACCCTATAATTAAAGAAATCATTCCTCTAATGACAAGCGTATAATATTCCAGGGACATGATCTTGTCATGTTTTTGATTTTCACACATAAAAGGAAATAATTAGACTTGAATGGTCACATATCTGACCACTTATCAGCAGAAACTCTTATAAAACCTACCTACAGTTTTCCTAATTGATTGCTAATATTAAAATACTAAAATTTCTAATATAAAATGTGTGTTTTGATTTTTGTAACTGAAATGTAAAAATACTGTACGTAAATTACGTTTTACGCAAGATACTACTTTATGCAAACACAATAACACATAGGCTCAAGCATCATGCACCAGCGGATGCAGTCGAAGGAAATATAATAGAATACTTCGCAACGATAAAGAAGGGATTTGCCACGTACTCGTGCTTCTCGCCAATGTCACCCAAACCCTATCGAGTTCCAGCTCCATATTCAGTTTTCTGTGTAGGGTGACAAGCTCTGCATATACTCTATTGATAATACACGTCAAATATTAATAATCTCGATAACACTTGCCAAAATATTTAATTGAATACATTTTAAAAAATTAGTCAAAGTAGGCGCCGTGCGCCTACAAAACATCGTTTCTTAGCCTATTAAAACGTTAATTATATCGTTCAAACCTCCCCCTCTCATACTTTCCCTCCCTTACTCCCCCTACTATACCCTACATACCCTCCCCGCACTTCAACCTTCGCTACCCCTCCTTTCCCCAACTTATTCCTGACCTACTTCCCCCTCTCATCAATTGCCCTACGTCCTTCCACATTTTTCCTCACTTCCCCTCCCCCTCTTATTTCCCCTAGTTCCCCTCTCCTTATTGACCCTCACTTCCCTTACTTCTCCACCCTTCATTTTCGAGATTCCTCTCCCAGAATTTACCATACTACACCGACCCACATTCCCCCTACTTCCCCACCCTCAATTCCCATAAATTCCCCTACTTCCCCTCCCTCGCTCACCCTATTTGCCCTCCCCTAATTTGTTATCACTTCCCCGAACCTCATTTCCCCTACCTCCCCTCCCATAATTATGGATCAGATATGTTTTAATTTTTTTGGGCGGCTATGGTGAACTTTCCGAAACATTGCAATATTTGTAGCGTGAAGTATGCTCTATATTGAATGATAAGTGCTTTTCGAAATTTCGCCAAGAAGTCAGAAAAAAATCAGAAAGTAGCGACTGTCGAATTGCGAAGGAAAAAAATCTCAAAAACTTCTACTTGGATCTTTTAGAATCAAAAATGAATATGAAAAAATGTATCAAATTTAAATTTTTAAAAGATTCTCCTTCCTATAACTTGCAAACATTTTTTTTTTAAACTTCCTAGTCATTCTTAAAAAAAATTAGAAAGTCAAATTATTTTTATTATTATACTCTATAGTAGCAAAAAACAGGTTTTCATATGATATGTACCCAAGAAAAAAATTTAGCATCCTTTTATCAGGAAACAAACATTTTAGCCATAATTACCCCATCGGGACACGGGAGGGTAAATATGGATCAAACTTTGATTATTAATAACTTCGAAGGAAAATTTTTTGTTTCAATGAAAATTGCAGGATACCTTCAAAAATCTAGTAAAAACAATTATATGTAGTACAAAAATAATTGAGTAGATTTTTTTATTTTTGGCGAAGCCGCGATCTGAAAAATTCGCCAATTTTTATCCATAATTACCCCGGTTGACGCTATATAAAAGAAGCAAATTAACTATAATTATCTACGACTTCATTAATTCGTTCAGTCCACGTTGAAACGCTTATGTTTCGATCGTTTTTCGCGTGTTTTTTCCCTCACAACTTTTTCTATCATGTTAATGTGACACTTTGCCATATTATCAAATTATCTTCAATATGAGCTGATTCCTCTTGCATGGAAATGCTTTATTATTGATTTTCAAGTTATTAATTTTGCACTTTATAGCAAAACGAGTGCATTAAAAAAAATGTGATGCAAAATATGAAAATGATTAATTTTTAATAACTTAGTTTCAAGAGCCTAATTGAAGAATACTTCAATTTTAAACGAAGTCTGGGATTGTTTCATTTTTAACGCTTCAAGATTGAATTCATTAGTTTTGAAAGTTTCTAATTATAAATCATAATTTTTAATGTTTTTACAATAATTAAACTTTGAAGGAGTGTTCATTAATTACGTAGGTTTCCTCTTTCTAATTATTTTTTAAAAATATGCTAACTGAATCCAGTTTTGGCTGTTGTGATTACATTTTATCCTATATTACAAGTATACATATTATTTATATCATTATTGGAAGGGGTCACGACATAACTATGTAAGTGCCACTTTTTCCAAAACACGTTTTATTGACTTAAAAATTCTCTAAAAATCCGCCGTATATTGTGGTGAAAAAAATTTGATTTTTAAATTACTTTAAAAAATTTGTATTCAAACAATTTGTTTAGTTATTCAAGATACAGAAAAACTAATAACGCAATTCGTATTGTATTGTTTCAAGTATTTTAAAAATAATTTTCAATTATTTAAACAATTATTATTTGTTTAAACCATTTTTTCCCAGTAAATCGTAAAAAGTTACTATTTTTAGGGATAAATGATATATTTGATGAATATAAAAAATTATATTTTTTGCTTGGTATACTTTGCAATTATTCAAAAATTTCGATTTGAAATTTTTTTTCCATTGAATGGTGAAAAGTTAGTATTTTTTAGAATTAATGACACAATAAACGAATATTAAGAGGAATATAATTTGGTTTAGGATATTTGGCAACTATTTAAATAATTTTCATTCGTTTAAACAATTTGTTCTCCTGTAAATCTATAATCTAAATGTATAATCTAACACTATGTCGCTTATTACTCCGTATTTTCTTAGCTCAATGAACTCGGTCAGAAAAAATAAGTACCCATAACGTAACTGTAAGAAAAATTCAAAAAAATTATTATTGTTTGAAAAATTAGAGTATAAATTCTGAGATAAAAGAAACTACTGAATAATAAGCGATACAGTGTAAGAGATTTGAAGAAAAAAAGCTAACATTTTCTCCACCTTTCCTATGAAAAGACACAAGTGAATTATTATTAATTGATTAAATAATTCCAAACTTTTTTCTACAAAAAATATCATTCTTAACATTCATTAGCTGTGTCATTAATTCCAGAAAATATTAACTTTTCAAGACTTATCAAGGGCCAAAATTGTTTAAATAATTGCAACCTGTGTTTCAGAAAAAATATCACTCTGAGTCTTCAATAACTGCGTTATTAATTCCATAAAGTAGTAACTTTTCAAGATTTACAGAAAAAGAAAATTGTTTAAACAAATAAAAATTACTGAAAGAATTTCCAAATATCGTTATAAAAATATATTACTCTTAACATTCGTTACTTGTGTCAGTAATTCAAGAAAATAATAACTTTTTACGATTTGCAGGGGGAAAAATGGTACAAACAAATAATAATTGTTTAAACAATTCAATATCAGTCGAAAATACTTGAAAACTTGTCACTTATCGAATAAAAATAATTAATGTTGAATAAATTCCAAAAAAATACCGTCTTTAGCATGAATTTTACATAAAACCACAATGTTGCAATTTTTGGTGGCATTTTCTGGCCACAATACAAGGGGATTGGGGGAGGGGTCTAAATTAAAAGTTATTTCAGTAGAAATTATATTCCTTAAACATGCCTTAAGAGGTGAATGAACTTTAATTTACAAAAAGTTAATAACAAGTACTTTTTCCATTTTGTCGAAAAACGAGGTTTTCCATTTAAAACCCCATGTTAATTTCAAAAGCCCGGAGAACGGGTTAATTTGACGGATTTAAAAAAAAATGGGAAATTTCTTTTTCCAGAAAAAGAACAAATTAAGAGGGATCGATCACCAAAAATTGAAAGCCAAATTTTTACAAGTATAAATTTAGATCACCCTATAGTACAGACCTTCTATAAACATAAACTCAATTTCTTGTCTCGATGTAACGAAAATTGCATCAAATCTAGAAAAAACACACGATCCCCGTATGGAATAGAAATTATTGAATTAAAAATTTTTAAGCTGGGAATAAACGATTGAAATTGAAAACAAGTAGCAAAAGAAACTGGAAGAAGTGGCAAACTGAATTCGCCGCCGATTGGAAAAAGGGAGTGCGGCTTAACTGAGAGTAATACGACTGACGAGAGCATAATTTATGTTTTTAAATTCGCTGCACTACGTCTGGTAATTGAATTTCCGCGTAGATTGCTTTAGCCTCGTAGTTACCAACCTCCTTGGGTTGCCAAGTCGCGATTTAGCCTCCGGGTTATTTAAGATAGATTATTCTCGGGCAAGAATCATCAGCGAAAATGAAAATGAAAATGCTTTCGTTTGCAGCGAGATTAATTGGACGCGAATTATATTACGAGACTATGATCTTTATTGTTAGCACTTCCCAATGGCGTCCTTCGTTCCAGCTCAAAATTTAGCCAATTTTTCCAGATGAAAGAAAATTGAACTTTTCGGATTAGGGGGATCAGCTGGTACCGATCACGTAAGCCTTTATATCAATACCCCAGCGGGTATCAATGGAAACAGTAATATAAATCGTTAATTATAATGCTAATGTCCAGGCCACCAAGAAAATCGTAATGTTCGGACATTTTATCGTAACTGAACTTCAAGATTCAAGATTTTATTAATTATGACAAAAGTACTCACTGACTGAATTCATTTCAAATCAGACAGGCAGTTCATGATCAAGGCACAGAATCATGTGCTACTCAAATATCTTGTTTTTCAAAAGAAATTAGACTACACGTATCTTACCGATTTGCCGAAAAAATTTTGTTGACAAAGTTATGAGTATTTGAATTTAAAAAATTGAAAACATGGATAATTATCAAAGAATTTTCAAAATGTTTGGTCAAAGTGTAATATTTTTCAATCTAATATAGATATTTATCTTTTTCTTTTTGATTCTGATATAATTTCTCGTCATCCTTTGGAATCCGTTAGAAATGTTCAAAATAGTTCAAAACTGACAAAATTGCGGCTTTTTGTCTAAAAATATTCAAACTCAATTTACTGAAAAACCCCACCGTTTTTTTCTCTTGTTTTTTTTCTAGATTTGTCCTATTGTAAAGAGTATATTCCATGATAGTCAGTCCTGTGCCCGATCCTTGGAAAAAAAAGAGCATTCCTTTCTAAAAAACGAAAATTTACATTACGTTATTTTCAAAATTTTTGTGAAAATGTGTATAAAATCCTTTGTACATTTCTTTTGTTTTCAGCAGTACAATTTTATGGTGTCATAAAAAAAAGATGAATCTAATTCAACAGTTTCAACAACATCTACATCAACATTTTTTTCTTTGAAATCAGTATTTTTTAAATCATCGATACTCTCCATATTTTCTAACTTACTTTATCATTCGTCCACCAACTTAAACGATTATATATATATATATATATATATATATATATATATTCGCCAAAATCTCTAAAATAAAGCGTGTCAAAAGACATTTTTCTAGAACTTTCTCAGAGAAACAATGCTGTTCCTTTGAAATGTGAATTTTCGTTTTTAAAACAAAAAAATCTCTCTTTTCTCCAAGTTTGGGGCACATGGCAGACATCATGGAATACACTCTATACATTAATACGAATCTAGAGAAAAAAATCGGCCCGCTGCGCTGAATGAAACAAAAACTACGCATCCTATCAAAAAATGATCAATAACAAATTTATAGATCTTTTTTGGGCGAACAACTTTTGTCCATTAATTTTTTGCGTAGCTAGTGGCGTTTGTCCGAAAATTCAATTTCTTTATTTTAAATGTTGTTTTTCACGAATAATATAAAAACTACACGTCCTATCGGAAAGTAAATCATAACAAATGTATTTTTTTTTTATGCACAATTTTTGTTTCCTTATCTTCTTTCGCATCTTGCATAGTTTGTCCGCAAAATGAAATTTTTGATTTTTCATTATTTTTTGTGGGATCGAAATTTGAATTTTCGATTTTTAAAAAAAATTCAAAAAGTTTTTATAATAATCGCAGTGCCGGGCTTTATGTCGAAGGTCATAAACAAAACCGTGCACAATTTCAGGTTTCAGTGTATTTAAATAAATTCTTTGCCCATTGTACGCATTTTTATAAATCAATTATTTTTTATCACTTTAGCGTTTTCTCGCATAAATGAAATAATTTAATACATGTTTCGTACAATTAGGAATTCAAATTTTTTTTTTTAATTTCTTAATTTCGTACAATACGTACCGAAATTTTGGTACATGTAGGCACAGCCTATCTTATTATATCTACAAAATACAAATTTTTCTTTAAGAAAATCATATTGTTACTTTAACCAAATAATTTTATTGCTTTTACAAAAATATGGTTAATTCTACCAAATATGTTTGTTCAACCAAAAAAATTTTTTGTTATATCCGAACAAAATTTTGCTTGGCGTACCAAAGTCTTTGGTTGGATCAACGAAACCGTCCAACAAAATAACTTGGTTAGCTCAAGAAAACGGTTTTGTTGCTACTATATAAACAAAATAATTTGGTTATGACAACCAAACTTTTGTTCGGTCAACCAACCATTCTTCTCAGTTTAGGGTAATCGGTGCAATGGTTAGCCAATTCCCAATGATTGGCCACCTCATTTAAATATGCTTATCTAAAAGTAAGTAAGTATACCATTAAGCCATTTTCCTTTCAGGGTAGGCGTGACACTACCCGATTCGGGTAGTGTTTCTAGGTGGATAGTTTCTTGTAGTAAATAACTACAAGTGTGGGCTCACCACACCCACGACGGGCCAACAGTACGCAGTATTTTCGAATGGTCACCCATCCAAGTACTAACCGCGCCCAACGCTGCTTAACTTCAGTGATCGGACGAGAACTGGTTTTTTCAGCAAATGAAAACAAATGCAAAAAAAATGAAACTACTAATAAATAGTGCAGGATGAAGCGCAAAGAATGTCACAGCGTATTTCACAAGCTAGGTTAGTGCAGTGCAGTGCATTTATATGCCAGAGTAAGTAAAACCAGTGATCCTGAATGAGCAAGGAATTTAAATGAAAAGCTGTTGAGGTTAGCAGCGTCCACTTGTTGAAAATTATTATTTTCCTAATAGTTACGATGGATTTAACTGAAAACTTTTGGGTTTTAATTAAATTTTGTGATTAAAGAAACACGACAGTAGTATTCTAACTTTAAAATGATGTATGTACATTGATAGCGTGGCCAATAATTGTCATCGTGAATAAAGTGGAAACATAATGATTGGCCACTATATCTGAAAAGCAAATGACTAATATATTTGCGAAAATGCAGTCAAAATTATTTAAGCTTTTTATAGACTATGTATATAATAGTTTTTCACTCTCATTACGAATAATGAGTGGAAATCATATCAAACAATTGTATGTGGCCAATCATACAATCATATATGCCTATGCTAATCACTATTTCGTTATGGTCAATCAATGTGTTTTTCGAAATTTTGTTCACTTTTTTAAATATAAATTATCTACTACTTTTAGCACTTAATTTACTTTGGTAATTTAAATACTTATAAAATGTATTATCCATCTGTGTATTTTAGAATTTCGTTCAACGCCTATAGTGTTTTTTCGAAATTGTTAAACTGTTTTGCAAATGTTTCTTTTTTTTTGGAGACAGAAGATATATTCAAAAAAAGGGTTATAAAACCACCGCAAGGTCCCACTGAGAGCAACTGCCATCTAAAAAATGACAGTGGCTCCCAGTAGTCACAGGGCAGAATGAAATCACAACGACAGGCAGGCGAAACCCTCGTGTGTTATTATTATTATACCATTAAGCCATTTCCCTTTCGGGGTAGGCGTGACTTGCTCGGTTGGAAAATAGTATTGGGTATATGGGTGTATTGGTATAGAGTATATAGGTACAAGTTAGATAGGTATATAGGTGTAAAGTAGATAGGTATATAGGTGTTAGGTATATATGTTTTAGATTGATCTGGAATTCTCGTGTCATTTATTCAAATGACAAAATTGCCTCACAAAATTGTTATGTATGGTTCCCCACTTGGGCCCATTAGAATCTAAGGTCTTTGTTTCAGGCTTCATTCATTCTATTGTCACTCTGTTTACAAACTATTTGTCGCCACACTTTTCTGTCCTGGCATACTACTCTAGCTTCCTTCACGTCCATGCATTTTCTCATGCAAGCTCTTGTGTTTCTATGGCTTCTTACGTGAGGACATATATATTATATATATGTTAGGCTCCGAACCCGAAAACGCCCAATGGGCGTTTAAACCGCACGCACCTAGGAGTGGGCATTTCTAAATGCCCCGAACTAGGTGAGAGCGCTTTTAAGTGCACCGACCTAGGTGTGGGCATTCTCAAATGCACCCACCTAGGTGGGGCAAAACTGAAACGTCCCGAACCCGTTCTAGTTGTCTTTAGATACAGAGAACGCGTTTTGGGGAATATAAAAATTTCTTCTTGTGATAAAAAACTAGTATGTTTGTTGAGGCACATTCTGAAGCACACAATCCTGGTAAAAGTCAAGGATGAAAAAAAAGTTATCATATACAAGATAACTAATGTTAAAAAGTGATAAAGACGATTTAATTACTATTGTTATTGTTATGTCAACATTTGCTAAACATTTTTAATAAATATTAGGTACATAACTATTCATAATTTTTGCTTTATTTAGATTTTTTAAAATAACATTTCTTAAACAAATAGCCATTATAATAACAGTAAAATGATTCCAGATTACCAGAGAATATGAATTTTCAACAAGAAAGTTAATTTTCAACAAATAATTTGGATTTTCAACAAAATATTTAGATTGTCAGTTAAAAAAATTAATTTTTAACCAAAAAAAAAAACGAATTTTCAACTAAAGTTAAAATGAATTTTTCAGAAAGTAGTTCCACTTTCAACTAAAATTTTTAACATAAAAAAAAAGAATTGTAAACAAAAATATAATAATTAATATTTATAAAAACAAAATGTTTTAATGAGCAATCAAAAATAACTGCATTCAACCAACAGAAACGAATTTTCAAGAAAATGCTCGTATTCTCTAATAAAACAGATTAATTTTTCATTGCAATTTTTAGTTGAACTTTTAAATAAAGATCAATCAATTATTATTTTCTATTTCTACATAAACTTTGAATTATTTGAACAAACGAAGTTTTGCTATAACAAAAGCATTTTAAAAAAAAGTATAAAGTGCCAAACAAATGAGATGAATTGTTTCAAAAATTCTTTGGTCAGTTTAGAGATATTAGTGTTGAAAATAAGACCTATAAATTTCATTAATTCATTGGCAACCGTCTTCAAGTTATAGTGTTCTGTAATCGAACATTTTCATTCTATATAATAAAATAGTATATTGTGCTACAAGTTGAAAAAGCGAGAGATTTAAAACGAGTGTGAAGTTAGCTACCCGAGCGGAGCGAGGGTGGCTATCACACGAGTTTTAAATCGTCGCTTTTTCAATGTGTGGGACACGATACTTTTTCTATAATTTGTTAAAAAGTGCTAGTTTTTGTTTACCTGTTTTTTTGTGTAAAAAGAAGGCGATTTTTTGTCGATTGACGCAACAATGACAATGGCAATTATCAAAACCATGGCAATAATATGGCAGTAATAATAAGCTTGTTCTCACAATTGAATAGTTGGCCCATGAAGTTGAGGGCTTCAAAACTTCCGATTTTTCGTGAAAAAAACCAAGCACAGTATTTTCGGAGAAACTGACGGTGTTTTTTTGCTTTTGCCAAGTGACAAAAGTACATACAAAATACGCAACTCGAGACTTTTCAGGAAATTGCTTTTAGGTTAGGGACGACAGTCGGAAAATAGAATGAAGTTGGCTGCGCACGATGCACGAGTCCACCCGAGGCAGCACGAACCCACCCGAAATAACATTTACTTTTTCCACTGTGCCTCACTTTTATCACTGTCCATTTACTTTTTCCACTGCATCTGTCCACTTTTGTCACTGTTGCCCGGAAAGGTCGGCACTGCGCATGCGCCACGTCATCGAGCAAAAATCGGTAACTTTTTACACCAAAAACAGGTGGAAAAACTGGCACTTTTTCGCGAATTATAGAAAAAATATATTTAGTTACCTTTATCGTTGTTAAAATAAATTAAGCGTCCAAATAAAATAATTTGTTAAGGGCCAGATCTACTAGATGAAATTAATTAACTAAGCTCGGTGATTTAATTACAATTTTCAGTTGCATTTTTAAATAAAGAAATTTATTTTTACAAAAACTTTTTCAATAATTATTAGGAACATAATTATCATTAGTTTTTTTATTTAGATTTTTCAAAGTAACATTCCTTAAACAGATAGCCAATTTAATAATAAAAAAATCATTTCAAATATTTTTAAGAGATATATATCTCTAAAAGTATCAGTTATGTAATATTACACCTATTTATTTTTACACTTAAAATTCTTTTAGATACAAAGAACGCGTTTCGGGAGAAATAAGAATTCATTTTTGTGACAAAAAACTAGTCTTTTTATTGAGGCACATTCTAAAGCACAAAAGTTTTGTCAAAGTCAAGGATGAAAGAAAATAACAGGTATAATGTGAAAGATAACTAATATAAAAAAGCGATAAACCCAATAAAATTGTTATTATTCACTTTACAAAAATTGGTAATATATCACTAAACAACGCCCATCCAATGAGAAAAAATTACTAAAAAGTAATATAATATGTACAAATAATAGATTCACATTTTCAAAAAAATTCGAAAACAACGATCAATGAGATTTAAAATATGATCAATATACGTTGAATATATATTATTATATCTGTTTCTACTTATTTTTACATGAACTGTTGGCATGGAACTTGGAATTACACTTAAGATTTTCTTCTAAATAAAAAAAAACTGATGAATAGTTATGTACCTAATATTTATTAAAAATGTAAAGCAAATTTTCACATAACAATCACAATAGTAATTATATCGTCTTTATCATTTTTTAAGATTAATTATCTAGTATATGATGCCTGTTTTTTTCATCCTTGACTTTGATCAGGATTCTGTGCTTCAGAATGTGCCTCACAAAAAGGATTTTTTTTTGCAAAAATAAGTTTCTTTATTTAAAAATGCAACTGAAAATTGCAATTGAAAATTAATATGATTTAGTAGAGAATTCAAGCATTTTGTTGAAAATTCGTTTCTGTTGGTTGAACGCAAATATTTTTGACTTTTAATTCAAACATTTTGTTTTTTACATATTAATTATTATCTTTTTGTTTACAATTCATCTTTTTAGGTTAAAAATTTTAGTTGTCAGTGGAACTACTTTCTGAAAAGTTCATTTTTTGGTTAAAGATTAATAACTTTAGTTGAAAATTCGTTTTTTTTTTGTTAAAAATTAATTTTTTCAACTGAAAATCTAAATATTTTGTTGAAAATTCAAATTATTTGTTGAAAATTAACTTTTTAGTTGAAAATTCATATTCTCTGGTAATTTGGAATAATTTTACTATTATTACATTGGATATTTGTTTAAGAAATGTTATCTTAAAAAATCTAAATAAAGTAAAAATTATGAACAGTTATGTACCTAATATTTATTAAAAATGTTTAGCAAATGTTGACATAACATTAACAATAACAATAGTAATTAAATCGTCTTTATCACTTTTAACATTAGTTATCTTGTATATGATAACTTTCTTTTTTCATCCTTGACTTTTTCCAGGATTGTGTGCTTCAGAATGTGCCTCAACAAACATACTAGTTTTTTATCACAAGAAGAAATTTTTATATTCCCCAAAACGCGTTCTCTGTATCTAAAGACAACTAGAACGGGTTCGGGACTTTTCAGTTTTGCCCCACCTAGGTGGGTGCATTTGAGAATGTCCACACCTAGGTCGGTGCACTTAAAAGCGCTCTCACCTAGTTCGGGGCATTTAGAAATGCCCACTCCTAGGTGCGTGTGGTTTAAACGCCCATTGGGCGTTTTCGGGTTCGGAGAGACATATATATATATATATATATATATATATATATATATATATATATATATATACTGTATTTTCTTCTACGTTAATGATCTATTTTTAAAATTAAGCTATGGGACAATTTTCAAAGATAATAATGTTAATTTATCCATTGCAGAAAGTATAGTTCATTCAAAATCATGGCTGACCTGGGCTATCCGACTCTCCCCTATTTATGATTTAAATACAAGTTGCTCTCTTAAAATGAACCAGTGAAATCTCACTGATTTCCAGTGAAATGTCACTGGTTGAAACAGCCAGAAGTGTGTCACTGACAATCAGTGAGAATTCACTGGTTCATTCAGTGGAGTTCCGGCACTGGTTAGTCAGTGAGGTTCACTGGCTTCTCAGTACCAGTAGTCATCTGGTCGTACGCCTTGTCGGTTAGCTGTTTAGGTATGCCACTTATCATTCATCACTATTGTGGTAACAGTTGTAAAATTATGTTTTAAAAACCGCACTTTACTCTCACAACAATAAATGAAGGCCAGGCTGCAATATACTGGGATATAATATGTTGCGCCTAATTGTGGGAAGGCCCGTCGTTAGGTCAACGTTTCCCGTCGCTCAAAGTCAAACCCGAGTGGCCTGGGCCCTTCCCACTTTTCAAGCGAAAGATATGACATCCTCTGCTTATTGCAGCCAGGCGCCAAATATTTATAACACAAACACTAGTACACAATAAGGTTTGTTTTCACTTGAGAAATGCCAAGACCTAACCGGCGACGCGCGCCTACCAGACGATTGGAGGTTCATCTCTTGCCCGCGTGGAGCGCTATATCACTGGTTCAATCTATCATTTGGCGCCACTGGTATATTCAGTAACAAATTTTAGTTGAGTCACTTACTGGTTCATCCAGTCAAAGTAGGAAAATCACTGGTTCACCAGTATACCATTAAGCCATTTCCCTTTCAGGGTAGGCGTGACACTACCCGATACGGGTAGTGTTTCTAGGTGGATAGTTTTCTTGTGGTTATAAATAACTACAAGTGTGGGCTCACCAAACCCACGATGTACCAACAGCACTCAGTATTCTTGAATGGTCACCCATCCAAGTACTAACCGCGTCCAACGCTGGTTAACTTCAGTGATCTGACGAGAACTGGGTTTTTCAGCGTGGCATTGCCAGTGATAATTCAAAATACTGATTCAACCAGTGACAATTTCACTGGTTCAGTTTAAGAGAGTGGTTTATAGCTAAAAGAAATAAAGAAAGTTATTATATTCTCATTAGTATATTTAAAATGAATTTTGATTTTTAGATATGGGGATATTGGGGTGTTTTATAGACTGATCAATTTCGGGAGCTAAACATGGGGTTAAATTTAGATTCATAGACAGTGTCTGTAAAAGTAGTGGTAAAACAACGAGGCAAAACCCATCTAGTGATTTCACAGGCAATTATGTCGAGGCAGAGGGATGGGGGTTACTCTTATTTAACGCCAATGTGAGCCGAGCGCACGCCTCGACGCGTCGCACCGCGATCCCATTTACTCGAAATTGTCAATGATAGAATGGCAGATTGAAAACTCGACATTCAACCTTCCTTTCTTCATACCCTCAATTGCTGTATTTCTCCTTTCAGTTTTGCTTCTTCACATAAACAAAATTACAATAACAATTTTCATTACAATATAACAATTTACTCGAGGGGTTGACAACTCTTGAAGTCAGGTATTCACTGACAACAAAATCTCCTGAATTCTCCTGAAATATCTGAAGTCATTTCAATTCACATGAAGTCACATGAAGGTACTTGAAGTAACTTGAATTCTCACGAAGTCACTGAATTCTTCAGAAAAAAACACTTAAAGTAACTTGAATTCCCTTGAAATCTCCTGAAGTCATTTCATATGCACGGAAAAAATTTATCCGTAAAAAAGTCACGAACTAGTAGCTAGGTCTCGGATATGAGAAAAATTCATCGGATATTTATGTATTTTCGTAAATAACCTACGAACTTTGAGAAAGATTGACGAACTCGATGTGAAAATTCTAAAACGGTTCATCACTTTTTTTTTACGTGAATAATTACAAAAATATTACGAGTGATTGGGAAAAGATTCTCAGAGCACTCACGAGCTTGCCCGACAAATCTGGGAACTCGAAACTAAGTCTCCTTGTACGTGGCCCACGGACACACGCGCGGTGCGTGTGTGCGCTCGTATGTGTATCTCGAGCTCGTCGGATGAGTGGCTAGAAGTTTTATAATACCTATTTTGTTTGGCCTCGATGGCTGCGCGTGTTTACGCACTCCTGGTTTATGTTTAGAAACTGGTGAGTCAGCAGTGTTTGAGGTTCGAATCTTCTGAGTTGCGAATTTATAAATTAATATAAAATTAAATCGCATAAATAAAATTTTTCCTCTTTTTATTTCAGTCTGAAATTTTCAGGAACTGTTCGTAGGAAGTTCGAACTGTTCGTAAGAAACTTCGAAATTTATCCATATATTTCTCATAGAAATAAGGATTTAATGTTTCATTTTTTTATCTCGTATCCGAGACCTAGCTACAAGTTCGTGACTTCTTCACGGATAAATTTTTTCCGTGTGGAGTGAGCAGTGGGTGGTGGGTCGAAAATAAATACAATTAGAAATAAAAAAAAGCCTAGCACTAAAAAGTTTCATTTTAGGTCCCTTATAGCCTATGTAAAATTTGAATATATTTCAATATTCTGAGGTTCCGCGGAGAAAAAATAAGTTTAAAATTTCTTCATTCCCAGAATTTTGCAAAAATTACTAATATTAATTTTGTTTGCATGCTACGTAATATGCTCAGTTTAAAAAATCTTGTACAATTTTCAGTTTTTCTAGGATAAAATCTCATTTATATAAGGAAGTATCTACGCGCACCGAAAAAAAATCCAGCTATATGTACCGAAATTTCGGTACAATAGCACCTTTTCCAGCTCCCCTTATTTGTACCGAAAAAATTTGGCTACTTTTACAAAAATTTCTGTACACGTAGCCACGGCCTTTTTATGAACCTCAAAAAACTAAAATAATTTTTTAAAGTTTTGAAACTATCGTACAACATTTTTTTCTCGCTATCAAAATTCACCTAAAAAATGGAGATTTTAATAATTGAAATGGCCAGACGCGTAAATGAATGAAGATTTAAATTTCTCGCCCAATTCTCGAAAATCTTTCAAGATTTCGATATTTTCAGCTTTTTTAGGACAATATCTCACTTTCATAAAGCGCAAATAACTAAAACAATTCTTAAAAGCTTTTCAAACCATCCTAAATTTTTTTTCGATCATGTAGAAATGAAATGCTCAAGTGTTCTCCATTTTTCTTTTTAGTAAAGTTTGAGTGCGAGAAAGATTCTACAGTATCCAAAAATTTTCAGATAGATTGCAAATCTTTTAAAAATTATTTTAGCTTTTTAAGGTTTACGAAAATTAAATTTTGTCCGATAAAAACTGATAATATTTCAATCTTCAAACATTTTTAAAATAGGGCATATTATGTAGATCACAAAAAAAATTAACAAGTGCGATTTTTTCAAAACTCTGAGAATTAAGAATTTCTTAATTTTCGTATAATTCAGGGTCTGGCCATTTTAATTGCTACAATCTTCTCAATTTTTCTCAAGATTTTGTCATAAAAAAGCTGAAAATATTGAAATGTTACAAGATTTTTTGAAAATTAGTCATATTATATAGTATAAGAAAAAAAATTAGGGAATTTTGCAAAACTGTAAATTAGGAATTTTTATAACTTATTTTTGGTCCGCGGAACCGCAGGATATTGTTCGATCTATTTCAAATTTCACACAGATTATAAGGGAACTAAAATTAAACTTTGTTGTGCTAGGCTGTTCCTGATTTCTATTTTTTTCGATCCACCCCTGTGAGCACTCGCCCCTATGTCACTGAAGTCACTTGAAAACACTTGAATTCATTTGAATTCATACTTGAATTCATTGGAAGTCACTTGAATTATGTTGAACTTTCCTAAAATATCTAAATGAGTTATTTAAATTCACATGAAGTCATATGAATAATTCACATATTTTACGCCTTGATTGATTGAAAAAAAATCTCGTAAAAGTTACTATATGTGTGCTAGTAATAGAAAACAACACTTAAACTTTTTTAAACTACCCCTTAGAACAATATTTTGCTTTTTTCCTAGTTCTGCACATAATTTTTCATTAGAGAAGTTCTAGAATTCATTCAGAAATACTGCATAATATACAAACTAGAGTTCCTTATAAGGTACAAAAGTCTTTTCAAGGGATAAAAAGTTATATTCTGTTTTATTTTTTATTTTAAGACACAACTCTTAAGATTCTTAGGTTTTAAAATAAATCTGTAAGACATCTTATAATTAATATAATTTCTTAAAAAAACATTTTATATGACTTTCTTCTAAAAATAAATAAAAAACAGAATATAACTTCTTATCCCTTAAAGACACGTACGGTAGTTATTGCCTTCTGAGGATAATACCCTAATTTGAATGAGGTAATAACATTACTTTTAAATTATATCTCAGCCTCATTTTTTGACATCCTAGTAAAACAGCTAAACACTTTTAGCCTAAAGACAATATTTTACCATTTTTTTATTAAGCGTGGTTTGAAGGTCTAACCTCGAAACTATATCCAAATTTAGGTGTAGTATTCTATCAATGATACACATTTTAACTTTCATAAGGTCCATAAGGTAATATTTAATCATTCCAGACCAAAAATATTTAAGGCATATGAAAAGAAAACCACATTATACATTTTCAACCCTCATAGATGGTGTTTTTTTTCTTTTTAGGGTAGTTCTCTCAATAAAATTAGGGTAAAATTATTTTCAGTGATGTCTACCATTAATTTATTGTCATACTTAGTGCTTTTACTTGAGACATTTGTCATTTTTACAGTCGTTTAAATTTTTCGGACCACGAGTTAAACTTTTTTTTTCATGTATAACAAATTTCAAAATTATTTTTACACCAAATGAAAGAAAATAAGGGGATGAGATAACAACATTTTTTTTCTTTTTAGGTCACCTTAGGGTACACCCGATCGCTCGAGTTGTCAACCCCTCGAATTTACTAAAAGCCATCTTATAGTCCTGCCCTCTGATGTTAAAAATATACTTTCATTCCTGGGAAAATTTAAATTAAATTCATTGTAACAATTTTTTCCTATAGAAAATCTACAACAGGCCATATTTTAACGGGTAGTTCTAAGAAAACCGGTAGTTCTAAAAGCAAAACGGGTAGTTCTAAATTTCGACTTATTTTGTACTCAATGAAATTTTTTTCTCATGACTTACGAAAAAAATTATATTAGATATTTTGTTTCTTATGATATTTATTATCACAGTAATAAATAATACAACAAATTATTCATTTATTTTTACATTAATTTTTAAATGAATATTTGTATCATTGTTTTCCAATGACCATATGAAATCACTGTTTTTTTATATTACTTATAAATCATATATATATCACATTATGTAGCCGTCGGGTAGTTCTAATTTTTGCTTACAATATAGCCTGATCTACAACATATTTGTTATGTTTTTATACTTGTGTAAGTGCCATTTATTAAAAAGACACAAACTCGATGATTGAGAGATAGGAAAACAAGAGTATAGAATGAGTACAGAAAGTCGTAACGAATCTTGAAGTTGAAAAGAAATAAATTGCATTTGGAAAGTTATTTCTGTGTGATCGAAAGGAAAGCGCAACGTGTATTTATCTAGGTTCGCGATAATCGACTTATCATTCACTTACTACTGCTTTCTTTTCATTCGATTCATGGACTGGAGTATGCTCGATACATTTGAGGGTAACTCTTCTGGTTGCTAGTGTCCACAATTTCTTCATAGAAACTTCTAAAAGTACCATTAATTCTCCCACCTAAAATATATCTCGATAATTGTCAGCTTATATAATCGATAAATAATCATCGAGGTATTATTGTTTCTTATAAAATCGATAAAATTGATGAACAAATACCTAAGTTTATAGAGTAAGCATATATAAGTATTTTATATTATCTTACCAAAGAGAAAAAGAAAGGGATGAAGCTGATGAATTTTGTCCACTAAAAAAATGTACATTTTCATGGTACTGTTTGAGACTAATCAGACCAATCATACGAAATTTCTTAAATTGATTTTAAAATCTGAGCTCAACTCGTCTGACCAAACAAGTTTTTTCTACTGATACTCGGTTAGCTAATTAAACTCCACAGGGGTTCAAATCAGGACTTTACTGTTCAAAATCGGCTAGAGCTTACAATTCTTAACTGATTTCGATGTGTTTTTATATGAATTCTCAGCATTAAATATACAATATTCTCATGTTATTTATTGTATAAATAAATAAACTAGAAAAATTATACTTTTTGAAAATATATTTTTTATCGCCGAAGAAAAGACTTGAATAAAGTTGCTGTGCAACACAATAAATGCAGGTGTACTTATGGAACAGAAATAATTAGTTTGGGATTGAAGCTAACTGTTATAAAATAATCATATTAATAAATACTTGGATAAGGATATAAACGGCAGAAACGACGATAAACCACTTCATTGTTGCCAATTTTCTCTTAATATTACTAAGATAAGCACAATATATATACTTGTATTACTTTATTTTTATTTATTATTTAATTTAAAAATTTTAATGATATACTGTATTATTGGAACAATCTGTATGATACTTAATATACATGTGTGGGAAGCAAATATGCACTACCAATACTGAAATGTAACATACATTGGTGTAGTGAATTTAATATTCATGTGTATTAAATTTAATATACAGGTCGGTATCGCAGTGTGCGTGAAAACTCAAAGTGCTTTCATTTCTTCAAATCTTGTCAAATATTCGCAATTAAATTAATAATCTAGAATTCTTCGACTGAATTGTTATTTATAATAAATGTGTGACGTACGGGTGGAACTTTTGCCAAAATCCACTCTAAATGGTAGAAATTTAATGCTGGTACAGTTGATTGTGGGTTAGGTCTGTTATTTATTTGCTTATAATTGATCTTTTCGACTTAAAATCCAGCCATATTGTTGATTAACTGGAAGGAGGTGTCATGTTTTATTATTTAGAATCGAAAATTCCTGTTGAACTTATTTTGAATTTGTGTAAAATGGAATTATCTGATTTTTCTTGTAAGTGATTAACATGAATGTATATGAAATTTAATATACACGCTCTTAATGGCGATTTCATATAATTGATATATTAATTTTAATACACATGGGTATATTAAATTTAATATTATTTTTAACAGTGTATATCCTCTGCTGAATTGCGCCTTGAAAAGGACTCGGATCCGAGTCCAAATATTTTGGCGATTTGTTAATAAAACATCAAAAACCGGAAAAGGCCTACAATATCTTAATATTTTAAGTTACTGGAAAAAACATTGACAATTACTATTTTTATAAACATTTTAATGAAACAATAGTACATTTTTGTATCCTTATTGTAGGTATATATTGATTTTATCATGAAACAAGTTCCAAATATGTTTTCAATTGATTCTTAATCATAAACATTTATAAATATTAAACATGTCTTATTATTAATAATGCAAATCTTAAAAGAATTCACGATTAGTCAGTTTCACATAGAAAAATTTCTTTTTTCTACTAAACAATATTCCACACAACCGAGTAGTAATATTTCGGTAAGAAAATGTGTTGCTGACTCTTACATGTTATTTTTATTAACAAATTATTAAAGACATATTCATTTTTACTTTTTTGCATATTTCAACCGTGTATTTCTCATAAAACAAATTCATAATATGTTTTTAAGTGATTAATGATCACAGCAAATTTCAAACGTCAAATCCTTTTTATTGTTAATCACATAAATTATAAATAAATTCCAAAACTAGTCACTTTCATGCAGAAAAAAATTATTTTGTCTAGTATATCATATTGTATATACCTGAATAAAAACTTTCGATTAGGATAAAATGTGTCTTTGATTCTTAATTGTTATTGTTACTAACAAATTATATAATAATATATTATTGTAACTGCTTTTCACTGAAATAGGCTGTTTCCCTCCTGATGCGAATTCAAGAATCATTATGGAATAAATTTAACAATAAATTAATTTCAAATTGAAAAAAATACTATTGGTAATAAGTAGTTATGTATAAACTAATAGTGAAAGTGACTAGTTTTGCAATTTTTCATAATTTATGTTGTTAATAATAAGAATAATTTAATGCTGTTGATGATCTGTGATTATCAATCACTTAATTGAAAACATATTTTTAATTGGTTTTAAAAGAAAAACAATGCTTACCTATTGAGGAAACGCAAAAGTATTTATTTAATGATTTTTAATAACAATAACAATTAAGAGTTAATTTTGGAATTTGTTTAAAATTTGTATTATTAACAATAAGAAATATTTAATACTGATAAACGTGTATGTGATGATTAATTAATTGAAAACAAATTTTTATTTATTTTTAAATAATAACCTTTACTAATGCAAAAAATGTAAAAATGAATATGAATATGAATTTAATGACTTGTTAAGAATAATAATAATTAAGAGTCAATGACATATTTTCTTATTGGAATACTTTTATTTAGTTGTTTGGAATATTGTTTGGTAGAAAAAAAAACATTTTATTCTATGTGAAAGTGACTAATTTTGGAACTTGTTTATGATTTTTATTATTAAAAATAAGAAATATTTAATGAAAAACTTGTTTGGAACTGGTTTGATGAGAAAAACAATATATAGCTACGAGAAAGATACAAAACTTGACAATTGGTTTATTAATATATTTATAACAATAGTAATTGTTAATATTTAGTAATAATTTGTTACAAGTATTATTCATATGAGGTGCTTGAGCACTTTTAGTCAACATACCATTTTTTTCTGCCGTTGAGCTTCTTCTCCAAGTATTGGTAATATAATTTGTTTATAGCACACGCAGAAAAAAGAACCTTACATTTTACTGAAAACCAAGTTAAATCTACTGATCTTCCAAGTACGTATATGGACAACACGGTAGTTCATTAAATGTTACAATTATAGGCAACTGAATTTGACTATCATTGATGGTTACCAGTACCGATTTTCAAGTGCTGCTGACCTGCGGAACAGTAGATTTTACCGATCCAGTCGCTATTCTGCACTGTTCCTCGATGCTGCAATTACGAATTATCATGTCACTTTGACGGATAATATAAACAGATCTAACTTATGTTAACGGTACAGACTATAGTTTGCACGGCTCTATAAATTGTAAAAAAATATTGCTAAAAAATAATTAATAAATAAACACACGGTTAATTCTGACATATATTTTCGGATATACTTATAATTAATCGGTATTTGTAAGTTACAACGCTTATAATACAATTAAAATTTCGCACGCAACGGGGGGGATTCGAACGCATAAACCTAAGCACGCAAGTCGATTAGCTTAACCACTACACTATTACACGAGTTGCGATCTGTGAAATAATTCCGAAATGCATTTGTAACTAAGGTGGCGACCTTGGTAACGACTTTTTAATACGCGTCCATGCCATCGCGGTACACGACAAAAGTTCTCGCATTTACCTGATATCCATACAAGTCAGCTGGAACAGTCGCGGAACGCAAACACGTCTTACTCCAATAAACTCTCAACTGTACGCGACCTGTGAATAAGATGTGCCATCCAAAATTGTGTTATTTATTATAAAACCACTTCATTGCTAAGTGGGGATATGGAGTAATGTGACTACTGTCACAGAAATGTCAAAAATAAATGTTTTTTAGGTGATGCAATCCATCCATTGCCGATGGCGTCATAAATTCATCCGGTGGTTCGCGCGGATAGATTGCGTTATTACGACTTTGAGGGCGAGCTAAACAAGCTATTCGGATCGGTAGCATGTACCGATCCTTCTGCAATGTTCACTGCACCACTATTGTAGTCTCGGTTCAGTGTATTTTACATATCTTACCGTATTTCATACTAGGGAATAGAGGTTTATTTTACTAAAGGATTACCGTTAAATTCACCCTAAATTCACTGTGACATTTACGAAATTCTAAGTGCTATTGACATTTTCACCCCTTCATTGAGAGCAGTTTCTGCTGTTACGGTTACAAGAAACACTTTACATTTCTTGATTAGTAAATATTACATTTCTTCTTTTTGCTAACTGCAGTTAGCTTTAATGCTAAGCTTATTATTGATGTTCCTTTAATGTATCAGCATTGATTCTGATGTTCAGAAACTTTATTCGAGTCCTTTCCTCGGAGATAAAAATAATATTCTCAAAAAGTCTCATTGTTTCACTTTATTTAGTTATACAATAAATAACTTATGGATGAATTTAAAAACATAATTTATAGACTTTATTTTGTATTTATTTCCGAACATTTTTAAAAGAAGAACATTTTAATCCGTTAGGAATTGAAAGCTCTAGTCGATGTTGAACAGTAAGTTCCTGATTTAGACCACTGTACTCCAAATCGAATAAGGGGACATCAAATTTTTTGGCTCGAGTGCAATGTCACATTCAGAAAAAAAATTTGGATTCAATGAACTGTTTTCTTGAACACAAAAGAAACCCTGATTCAATCAAACAAATTTTGGTTGATTCAAACAAACATTTGTTTGACCCAGCCACATTTTTTTGTTGAATCACCCAAATGCTCCACCTGTCAAAAGATATGGTTAAAACATCCAAAAAATTTGATTGGGTAAACCAAATATTTTGCTGTCCAAGCTACATACACATTTATTTGACTAAAAATAAAAATTCTCAACTTTTCACGAAATAAGCTAATATAAAACGCTTAAAAAGTTACAAAAAGCACTTCCATTTTATAATATTAATATGTATGACTTGATCTTTGGATGTCTAATAGTTTAGGATTTACCGGTTTTATTAGCAATCTGTTAAGATTATTATTTATGCATATAAATCAGGTAGAATACACATTGTTTATACGTCAGCTCTCTCTGAAAAAAGGTTATGACAGCCAGAGAAACAGTGTACAGTCCTGCCCCAGTACGTGTCCCGTTCGGCTCAAAATGGTACTTTTCATTTCAGGGTGTTGGATAGATCCGACTTGGAATTTTTTTTTTCTAGGCACGGCACTGACTGCATATATATTTTTTCCCAAGCATTTGAGAACGAAAGAAAGAAAACTT
>CAKNYM010051667.1:114858-221550 GCA_932195095.1 Andricus curvator | reverse complement strand
AAGTTTTCTTTCTTTCGTTCTCAAATGCTTGGGAAAAAATATATATGGAGTCAGTGCCGTGCCTAGAAAAAAAAATTCCAAGTCGGATCTATCCAACACCCTTAAATATAAATATTAAGCACTTGTATTCAAAATATGCATAAAACTCGGTTATCACATTTTCACTAATTAATATCCATTTAAAATTACCTTAAAAAAACAGAATCCACCTCCTAAAATTTCAACGTTAACGTTAATGTATTCTCATATTATTTATTTTTCATTTTTTCGCTTTTGAGAACTGCCGTATCAGTTCTTCTACCTATTCAAGAAAAAAAACTTCTTTTTAACTCTTTTGTTTATGTAATTGTTTCCACTCAAAGGACCCAAATTGTACTCATGCAAACGGTCTAAAAAGAAAACGTCTGAATGGGAAATAAGCATAGAAATGCGAATGTTTTCAATCTGAAAACATTGAAACTAGAAACTAGAAAGAGACTTTAAAGAGCATGAATCTTTTTTGAAAAAAAGAGTTTTAAAGTAATTTCGCAGGTTGTATTCATATCTATACATCCTGGAGCAACTCCTGAGGTGAAAAAGAGCAAAGAAGAGTCAAGTTGGTCGTGCGAGTCGGTTGACTCCCGTAGGTAATAGGATTAACTTTCTCGAGAAACGGTAATCAGGGATAAAAATGCGACAAGTAGCGGCATTTGCGCTAACTAATGTCCTTCAACCAGCTAACCGAGTTAGGAGCGGGTTTTCCCAGCGCACTGGTAGCGCCCCGTCGAGGCAGTTTGTTAGCTGGATAATTGGCCATTTTTATGCTAAGGACGCCCGCGCCGCCCTCGCAAGTTGGGCGACGAGCTTTTCTCTGCTTTTCTCTGTCTACTCTACGCGATGAACGTCGCTAGCGATTGTACCCTTTTGCTCAAGGATAAGGCGCTAACGGGGTAAAACCATTATTAAACGATGCTTGCACTGAAATATATTTTGCACTGTCCGGAAAACGTCCGTCCGGTTATACTCTTCGTTTTATTCCCCTAGAATAATATCTTAATTCTGAGTGCCCTATCAGCAATCTGCTGTAATCTTGAATAACAGATGAGAAAGAGCTGAAAGCCTTCGCTGAATTTATTCATCGTTGAATTATTTGGAAATCTGGAATTTAAGTATGTTTAAGTTGTAGATTTAATCTCATAACGAGGGGTCATCACTCTTGAAATATAGGACACCTAAGGGGCCTTAGGGGAGTAAGCATGTCGCAAATTGATTGGAGCGGGATGCCGTGGTTAAAAAAAATTCAAAATTCTCACCTGTTTTTTTGGTCAGATTTTTTAAAAACAATTTTTCGAAAATTTTCTTATTGGTTTTTGTAACATATTTTTTTTTCATTACAATGGTTCGAGCCGTTTTCGAGAAAAACTACTTTTTTACTTTCCTTTCCCCCTCCATAACTTCAAAAAAAAAATTGATTTCAAGGTTAGAGTTTTGAGAAATTTTATGTCACCGACACCAAATGATGGCATTAATTTGGGTATGATACGGAAGCAACGTTTAAGTTATTATTTTTAATGTCAAAAATCCGTAGAAGATAATTAGCGAAAATTGCTTAGCAAGATGAGCATAATATAAACGTTGCGCCCAAATTAATGCCTTAAGTTTCTGTGTACGTAACATATAACTTCCCAAAACATTTTCAAACAAACAAAATTAATTCTGACCAAAAAAACAGGTGAACATTTTTTTTACCAAGACGCACAACTCTGATAAATTTGAGACAATCTTATGAGCAAGTAGACAACTGAGGAATATTTTTTCAAGAAAAATTGGAAATGTCACTCTGAAACATTATTTCAAACAAAAAGTTTGAAAAATTCACTAACCTTTATAACATATATTTTTTTTATTAAATTCGGTTAATCTGTTGCGAGAAAAAATCCCTTTTCCTTTAATTTTCTTCCCCCTCCACAACTCTCAAGAAAATCAAATTTTAAGCTTGATATTTACAGGATTTTTTATGCACCTAAATGCCAATATATGGTGCCGATAGACTTGATACATGCAGGGACAATTTTTACATGCATGCCCTCCCCCACCGGTTCTTTATTGAAATCTCGTGAAATTGTTTGAAGTATACTGAAACCATGTTTTCATTTTGTTTTGAAATCCCGTAAAATACCCTTGAAAATCCCTTTTGGCTGTATTCTTTTGAATTTTTTAAATCCCGTAAAATCTCTTGAGTCTCTTCAAATCTTCTAAAATCCATAGAAATCTTTAAGCATCCCGTGAAATCCCTTGAGTCTTTTCAAATATCCTGAAATTCATAGAAATCTTTTAATATACCGTGGAATTCTTTTAATCACTTGAAATCTCTTGAAATACCCTTGTAAATTTCTTAAACTCATAGAATTTTTTTCAAATACCATGAGATTTCGTATTTTCAAATCTCCTGAAATCCCTAGAAATCTTCTAATATCCCGAGAGATTTTTTAAAATCTTTTAAAGTTATAGATATCCCATGAAAAACCTTGAAGTATCTTTAAAATACCCTTAGAAATTCCCGTACTTATTAATTAATTATTTACAATTAAATTAAATTATAATAATCTTTAAATTGCTTGCAGCCTCCTGTAAAATCCTGTTAAATCTTTCAAATCCTTTAAAATCACGTAAAATCCCTTTAAAAAAATTTAATTTCATATTCTTGAAAATTTTGTAAAAAAATCCCTTTGAATCGCTTGAAATTCTGTTAAATCCCTTGTAATTTTTTTAATTTGTTTAAACACTGTGTAGTATCTTATGTTCTAATCTTCTGAAATCCATTGAAATCATATTTTAAATCTATTGAAACCGCATAAATCCCTGAAAAATGTTAAAATTCCTTTAAATCTCTTAAATATGTTTGAACATCGTGAAATCATCCCTGAAATCTGTAGAAATCTCCTAAAATCTCTTGAATTCTTAAAATCTTAAGAAAACTCTTAAAAATATTTGAAATATTTGAAAGTTGTCTTTAAAACTGACGAACATTCAAAAATCGTGTAAGCCCTAAAATTCAAAATTAATTAACTGATGCTTTCTGATTGTGGCTAGACAGTGCAGAATTTTTTTAACAACTTACATTGTATAGTGTACATTTGTAAAACTGTACGCACTAGGTACGATTCCGGAGGATTATTAGCAAGTAAAAAAAATTCGAATAGATTGTATAAATGTACATATAGATAGATCATATTTCGTGGCATGCAAAGTTAAAAAAAATGTTTTTAGGGGAGACCGGGGCGAGATGAGCATACGGGGTCAAATGAGACACTGAATTTTCTCTCAAAATGTGTGGTTTTCATTACTGTTCTTTTCAGGTATAACCAAAATAATGATATTGAATATCACGGAATAAAAGAATAGACTGAATAAAATAAATAAATTAAAAATAAAAACGAATAAAATTTCAACACCTGAATCCTGTTATTCTGTCGTATTTTAAAACAGAAAGAGAATTGTGAAAATAACAGATAATATTTTCAACCTAAGGTTTTTCGTAAATTTCATTTATCGAACTTTAATGATATCATGTATTTATACACATTTATTCAATAAAAACCTGTAATATTTAAGATTTGATCAAAATTGTGATTTGGGGCGGAATGAGCTCGGTTTATGGGGCGAGATGAGGCACACATGTCCTGCTTGTCACTGAGCGCTTTTAACCTTTTTATGGAGTCGGCCGAAAAGTTTCTTTCAAGTGCAGAGTTGAAAAATAGAAAATTGTTGCAATGGTGAGAACCTATATAGAAGATAAACTAACAGACAGTCATGGTCAGAAGGCTGCGGCTGTAAAATATGTGATGCAAAAGAATTTGAGTGTTAGAGCAGCTGCCATTGCTCACGAAGTTCCAAGAGCAACTTTAGCTCGTAAATTTGAAAAAAGTTTGCAAAAAGATGTTTCGATGAAAATTTCTTGCAAAAAAGCTGAGTGATAGAAGTATGTGTATATATAATTAATGAAATGAGGTCTATCTATTATATCATAAGTCTTTGTTATTATACGATGTTAAGGTTAATTTCATTAATAAACTTCAGATGTTTTCGTAATTGCTTTTTCAGCATTATTATTTTGTGTTCAAAAATTTAATTAAAATTCTTGTGTTGAAACTTAGAAAAAAAGTTTAAATCGTTAGGACTCTGATTAGACTGTTAGAGGTTAAAAATGTTACGAGGTTACAATTCCTATTTTGTGTAAAAATACATAAAAGAATTGTATTGAACTGATCATTATAATTGCATTTATACTTTCAAATATTTACAAACTTTTTCCCCTGAGTAATAAGACTAAATGATACCTACAAAATCACAAAAAAATTAACTTCTTCTAACAGAAAATAATTAATAGTTAGCGTGTCTCATCTCGCCCCAATATGTGTCTCGTCTCGCCCCAGAGCTGGGGCGAGATGAGACATATGCACAGTTTATAATTTACATATTTTTAAAGCAATTAATATTTTTAAAACACTTCGTCCTTCATCAATTTGATACCTGAAGATTCAAATAATGTGAAGAACTACTTAGATTTTTAAAAACTACTATAGATTGCAAATATTTCACTGAAAATTATTACTATGCTCATCTCGCCCCGGTCTCCCCTATCTTCAAAGTAAGAGAAGCACTCCAGCTTAAATTTGTTTTTGAATTCTCTTTTTTTTATCAATGACATATTTACTAGTTTTTTTTTAAGATGTTGGATTTAATTGACGCAAGTATTTAAATTGTTTACAGTTTTTTATATTCGCATTAAGGTATCATTATATGAAGTAAATTGTATACAAAAATTGAATAAATGAATTTCAGCTGTTTTTGGTCTTTATGACATACTACGCAATTATATTAGAATAATAATTCTATTATTATATACAATATTATTCTATTATATGCTAAAAGAGGGGGAAATATATTTTTTAAATCTTTCAAGAAGAAATTTTCCAATTTTTAGACCGTAAGATTCGTTGTCCTTTCTCCTACTTATTAAAACATTAATTCAAATTTAATTGATAGTTTTTGCCGTTATGAATGTTGCAAGAAATCTTCTAACATATTAATAGGTAATCAAAAACCATACTAAAAATATAATTATTATTCTAGTAGAATCGCGTACTTAAAATTTCTTCTTGAAAGATTTAAGAAATATATTCTTCCCTTTAAACATATACAATTGGGTTGGGTTTTTATATAAAGGTTCTCAATATTAAAATATGTCTGGAAAAGTAAAAATAATGCTGAGAGCAACGAGAGACAGTAGGTAGGCCGGCCGGGTAAGACAGGGTCCCAATTTCAGGTCCCAATAAGTAAAATCGAGTAAATTGAATAGGGATGAAGCGAGGCGATGGGGAGAGCTGGAAGCCAGGAGCTGGAGAGACCGTTATTGTAAGCGGTGACGCGCGTCATTTGATCGGGCGTGGGTATAGAGAAGCTAAGGCTGTGTACGCCATTTCCCAGCTCCCCACTGCCAAAGTTGCGCAACGCTCTGGGGGTTGAATCTACCCCGCAGGCCGGCCAACCTAATGGAAACAAGAAATTGCTACAAACAGAGTTACCTACGCCTCGACGCCTCGTAAATATCGCCATCGTCGCGTCGTCAAGACTCAGGACGCGCCAATTGAAAAGCCGAAGAATCCTTTCGCTTCAACGCAAACTCACACCAACAAATTCCTAATAGAATATTACAGAGAAACCTTTCCTCTTTACGCAGGGGTCGTCCATAAACTGTGTTACCAATTTTGGGCTGTTTTTGACCTCCTCGTCCCCCCTCGTTGAGGAGCGTAGTTTTAACCCCTCACACTCCCTAAAGTAACGCAGCCGTTGGCTAAACACGGATTTCACGTTCATTAGGCATATTTTCGGGAACTATTAAATTTTCAGCAACGAAATTTACTTTTAAACAAACAGTTGCATTAACAACCAAATAGTTGAACTTTTAAGCAAATAGTTGAACTTTCAAGCCAAACAAACAAATTTTTTCGAAGATTTTGAACAAGGCAGTTACATTTTTACCAAAAAAGATGACATTAACAAAATAGTTTTATTTTCAACCTACACATTTTCAAACAAATGGTCGAATTTTCAAAAGGGATTAAAATTCAACCAAAAATAGTTGCTTTTTCAACCA
This sequence comes from Andricus curvator, assembly GCA_932195095.1. Lineage (NCBI taxonomy): Eukaryota > Metazoa > Arthropoda > Insecta > Hymenoptera > Cynipidae > Andricus > Andricus curvator. The sequence continues at coordinate 215,411 of CAKNYM010051667.1, read as the reverse complement.
AACAGTTGAATTTTCGACCAAGAATATGGTATTGACAAAATAGTTGCATTTTTAACCAAATAGCTCAATTGTTAACCTACAAAGATGAATTTACAACCAAGAAGATGAATTTCCTACCAAAACACGAATTTTCAACCAAATAGATAAATTTTCAACAAAAAATACAAGTTTTCAATCCAAAATTGAATTGCTAAATTTTCAGTTAAAAAAATTACTTTTCAACAAAAAAAAAGAATTTTTTAACCAGTCAAATCTAACAACAAAAAATGAATTTTTAACAAAATAGTTCAATATTTAACAAAATAGATGAATTTTCGACCAAGAAATTTAATTTCCTACTAACTACTACTACTACTTTTCAAATAACAGAGATAAGTTTCCAACCAAAAATATAATCGTTAAATTCACAATTAAAAAAAATAATTTTCAATAAAAAAACGAATTTTTAACCAGTTGAATTCAGTCAAAAAAGATTAATTTTTAACAAAATAGTTGAATCCTCAGCTAAAAACATGACTTGTCAACAAACAAGATTAATTTTCCACCCAAAAAGACGAATTTTCAACAACATACATGAATTTTCTGCCAAATTTTTGAATTTTCAACTTGCAAGAGAAGTTTTCAAACAAAAATCGAATATTAAATTTTGCGATCAAAAAATATTTAACCAAAAAAAAAAAAAAAAATTAGTTAAATTTCAAACCAAAGAGGTGAATCTTTAAAAAAAGATTAATTTTTAACAATGTACTCGTAGTTAAACTATCAACCAAGTAGTTGAATTTTCAACAATATAAATGAATTTTCAAAACATTGATGAATTTTTTAGCGAAATAAACTATATATCTACAAAACAGTTGAATTTTCAACCCAAAAATGCGATTTTATAACAAAATTATTAACTTCATACCAAATAGTTAAATTTTCAAATAGTCTAATTTTTAACCAAATAGTTGAATTAATATCTAGAAAAGATAAATTTTCAATCAAAAACAGGGCCGGCGGAAGCCCTATGTATGGTGGGTAGTACTATACCCACTTGAAATTTCTGACGGTGGGTACTTGCCCACCTGAAAATTCAAACAAAACAAAGACCCAAAATATCAGTTTTTAACCAAAAATTGAATAGTTACAAATTCAGTTCAAAAAATGAATTATCACAAAAAAACTAATTTTTCAATAAAATAGTGAAATTTTCATTCAAACAGATTAATTTTTTATCAAACAGTTTTATTTTTAACTAGGGGCGGTCCAGACAAGAGTTTTTTTGTTTGTTGTGGGGAGGAGGGAGGTCAGAACCTTTTAAGAACTTTGTTAAGAAAAATGTTATGAGAAAATCTGTTCAAAATTTCTGTCTATGACTTGTATATGAGTCTGAGTTTTTTGGGGGGAGGGGGGAAGACTCCGTGGCACCCTCATCAGGATCCGCGCCTGATTTTAACTAAAAAATATACATTTTCAACTAAAAATGAAACAGTGAGATTTTCAACCAAAGAAATGAATCTTCAACTAAAGAAATGGATTTTTAACAAAGTAGTTCAGCTTGCAACCAAGTAGTTGAATTCTTGACCAAAAAACATGACTTTTTAACCAAATATTTATATTTTCAACAACATGATTGAATTTCCAACCAAACAGGAGAATTTTTAACCAAAAAAGATTACTTCCTAACCAAAAATATGATAGTAGACTTTTCAATAAAAAAAAAGAACTTTTAACCAAAAATAGTTTGCATTTAAGCAAAATTCGCAAACTTTAGTAAAATTTATCATCAGAAAACGTACTAAACTTTATCTGAGATGGTAACGTTACTCCCACTGACCCCTCCCACACACCCTCCCCTGCACACGAATAGGTAACGTAATTTATGGACGGCCGCTTACGTACAGCACTTAAAACAAACTGTTGACCGCAACACCTTTGTTAACGATCCTATTTTTTTAAATACCAATTTTAACTCAATTTCAGTTCAGTTCCTGACTTTTTCCAGAACTATTTCCTGAAACTATTGAATGACATGAAAGAGTTACTAGTTAACGTTTGAATAAGCGATGGGATCTCTGAAATAAACGTGTTTCTCTCTTATTGCTTAGGACGCGACTCTGTAGGCATCCTATGTAGTTGCGCGAAAAGCAAAGCGGATGTCGCCGGGGCAAAGTTAAATTAAATCACAGCGTAGGCAGCTAATATTGTAGTTTATCTGGCGGGACATTAGCGCGGTGAAATATGCCCTCCTTCGCAGAACTTAAAATCAAGATCCTCGAAGTTCCTCGCGCAGGCATCCTTCCTGCTAAGTCGCGCGTGAAAATACTAATTATTATACCGATTATTAATACGAAAACTTTATGCCGTCATGCAGAGTATGTCGGCTGTTAACGTTCCAAGTTTAGCAGAGGAACCAAGTCTAAACTGAAGACGCTGGGATTATGCTTAGTTATAATAACGCTTGGTTATCATTCATTAAAAGCTTGCCAATTAAGACAAGCTAATTAGGAAAAACAGCGATCGTGCTCCTCTTTGTGTAACAACATTGCCTTCAGTAATTCCCACTACACTACAATAACATCAAAATAATTCATCAGATTTCCCAAAAGTAACCAATTTTTATTTACAGTTCATATACAAACAATGGCATATCTAAAACTCACCATTTGGGACTTCACAGTTCAAAATTTATTTACAAATTAAGCCAAAGTTGCTTTCTGATTCTGTAAAGTTTCACTGGTCATGCCACCGCCTTTTGTAAAACGAGAATAACTGCAAAGAATAACATTTTTTTTAAATATTATTAAGAAATAAAGTATACAGACTTCACAGCCCAAAATGTTCTCGAAACACGGGAAATACGGTGATTTTTCACGCGAATAGAGAATAAATAAAATCAATGTAGGTACCATATTGAATTCAATATGAAATGTTTTAAATTCTTAAGATTTCAAGTCAAAATATATTATATGTTCAAGAAAATAGTTGAGTTTTCAAACATAAAAGTCAAATGTTTCAGAAAACAGCTGACTTTTAAACTAGAAAAGATAGACTTTCAACAACAAAATTAATTTTTAACCTAGAAAGATAAATTTACAACGAAATAGTTGAAATTTCAACAAAATAATTAAATTTTCAACAAAATAGTTAAATTTTTAACCAAATAGTTGCATTTTCAACCTACAGAGGTGAATTTCCAACCAAGAAGAAACATTTTCTACCGAAAGATGCATTTTCAACAAAATGCATGCATTTTCAATCAAATATTTGAATTTTAATCTAAAAAAGATAAGTTTTCAACCAAGAGTGGAATAGTTCGACTATTTGTGAAAAAAATTAATTTCCAACAACAAAAAAAGAAAGTTTCAACCAAAAGTACGAATTTTCAACTAAAATGTTGAGTCTCTGACAAAAAAATTAATTTTTAATAAAGTAGTTTCACTTTAAAATAATTAGTTGAATTGTAAACTAAGCAGTTGAATTTTCAACCCGAAAAAATGAATTCTCAACGAAACATATAAATGTTACTATTTCAACCAAACAAGATTTTAATTTGAAATCAAAACAGTTGAATTCAACCAAAAAGGACGCATTTTCAACTAAATAGTTGAATTCTCGACAAAACACAGATTAATTTTCAACCCGACAGTTGCATTTTGAATTGAAAAAAAAATTCTACAAATAAAATTAATTTTCTATCAAAAAGACGAACTTTCAACAAAATACATAAATTTTCAACCACATGATTGAAGTTTCTACTACAAAAAAGATAAATTTTGTAATCAAAATTTCATCAATCAATATTAATTTTCAACAAAAAAAATGAATTTTTTTTATTGGGTTCTATTAGTTCAATTCGAAATTAAGCGAAATAACGAGAAAAAGAGGAAGTTTGTCGAAAACAGGGGAAAAGCAGGAATTCTTTAAAAGGGGAAACGAGTGTGAAGTCTGAGTATAGTAAGAAAATCTATTCTGATATTAAAATACTTACACGAAGTTGTATTTATTTTTATCTTCAGTTGTTAAGGATGGCCTTGTCGATCTCAAAGAATCCAGTAAATGTTTCTGAGTAAGGTTTCTCCCATCGACTTTTTTCTTCTCCTCCTATTTATAAATGAAAAAACATTGTTAAACGGTGCGAAGAATTCTATAAGATCAAACTTAAAAATATTGCGCAACATTTTTCCGCAGTAATTTCCAATCAGTCTCCCTTATGCGAAACAAACCGTAACATTTCATGGGAAACATGTTCTATTTCTAGAAGTTTCTTCCAACGATTTTTTGCCAATTATTACAATTATTTACAATTATAATCTTTTTAACATTCCAATTAGAGTATTGATTTTGAATTTTGAAGTATTGAATTTTGAATTGTTAATTTGTAGAGTCCCTATTTTCAAATTGGAAAATGTTATGTAATAATACATGGCTCAAATCGACTAGAAGGCTTAAAAAAAGTCGCATTAGTGGCATAAAATTACAAAAAAAGGCACATGGAATTTCGAAAAAAAATCCACAAAAAGTCGCATAAAGTTTGTAAATAAAATGGAAAAATAAACGTATCAAACACTTAATGATTCAAATAATAACTTTATTTGTTTAGGAATATAGAGTACATAATTCTTATTGTCAAATATTCATTGCACAATAAAAACCAACTTTAAAGTTGAAGTATTCCAAATTTGTGTTTATAATATTTCTTTATGAACTGTTAAAATTGTCGCCTGGATTATTTTTAAATGAGAGAAGTTTATAATTTACATTCATTTTGAACACTTTTAAATGGAAATTAGTTTAAAATTTTAAATTGGAGATTATATAATTTCTAATTCAATTATTCATTTTTTAATAATTGACTTTGAAATTGAACTTTGAGTGCGGATTCACGCAATTAGAAATTATTCAATTTGAAATACTATTGGTTTCAAATTTTCTAATTATGAAACTCAATGAGAAATTATTCAATTTTTAATGTTGCCAATTAAAATTGTACAATTTTTTCTAGTTTTGAATTTCGATTTCAGAATTTTCATCGTGAATAAAATTGAAAGTAAGTATAGCGAACTTAGTGAAAAAACAGTGAAAAAACCAAATAGTCGCATTTTTAAAAAAAGTCGAAAATAGTAAAAAAAAAAAAGTCGCACGATCCGAGCCCTGCAATGTCAAGATATCCTTTCTCTCAACGTGATAAGACAAAACAGATGGATCGCTGAAAAATGTTACGATAATATTAAAGGAAAAACAATATATAAATTCTGGAAGCAGAATTAAATCAGTAAAGCAAAGACTATTTTTTACTATACATACTTTTAAATTTCATTATCCATTTCTTGTATATTTTTAACAAAATAAAAAAATGTATTTCACGTACACTAAAATTATAAACTTTTTGACAATCACCCTTATCATAAACACCCTCCTTTCATTTTTAGCGTTACACAGTACTTAAACCCTCCCTTTCAGTTGGCGCAAATGATATTCATATTTTGCTTGATTTTTTAAATACATGAGTGATTGCCAAAAAGTGGACAATTTTAGACAATGAGATATTCAAAAACAAAAAATGTTCAAATCGCCTAAAATATATTTTTTTAATTAATGGAATGTATTTGTAATGAATATGAATTTTAGACGTTGCGAAGGATCACGTGACAGGACATGCGACTATGATAAAACAACAAAATTTCAAGAACCTTTTAAAAATGTATGCAGACTAGATAAAAGTATTTAAAAATATGGGAAAAATTATTATTTTCACGACTTAAATTAATATGGAGCGTTACCGAACATTTTATCAAAATTATTATGTAAAAATAGTGATTATTATTAACATTTATTTGGAATCAACGTTGATAAATCGAGTTTTAACTATACTAAAATCTTCGTAAGTATAAAATTAACTAAAATATCAATGCAGCGTGACCAAACAAAAAAACTATGAGACCCACTTTGAAGTGATTTTTAAAATCCTTAACTCTAAAATATTGAACTCTACTCTTGATGCTTTGACATAAGTATATACTTTACTGAGATAATTTTAGAAAAAAAGCCATTATTCAAAGGAAAACTGGAAAACGACTGGGACTTAAAGCGGTCAACTTTTTGGTAATTACCTATAAACTTTGTATTCGTTTGAGTTTTTATGTTATGTGTTTGTTTATCAGCGTAGTGTAATCGTTTTTTGTCGATGGAATGACGGTTTTTGATCTACATAGTCTAAACCAAAATGGTTACAATCTTTAGCTGTGAAAAAAATTCCCTTCTAACTCCGCTGGGATTCGAACCCAGGTCTACAGATTGCCGGTCTGGTGCTCTTACCCACTAAGCTACAGAGAACCGGCAATATGTACACCTGGGTTCGAATCCCAGCGGCGCTAAAGACGAATTTTTTGCATAGCTAAAAATTACAACCATTTTCGTTTAGACTATATAGATCAAAAACCGTAATTCTATTGACAACAAACTTTATATTCGTTTGTCCGAAGTGCAAATAGAATCTAGCTGCCTATTAGAAAGTTATAAACCCTAATATGCCACATTAAAGCAGATGCTTATAATGCATAAGATAATAAATCCAGTCAGTGTTCATCGAAGTGTGCGCGAGGATGAAGTGGAGCGAAATGGGGTAGCGTGGCGTGTACTAATAAACCTGACTATGTTTCCGTAGTTATATTACACATCAACCCCTATCTACCTTCCAGTCTAATCTAATGATGTTATCATCGTTACACATTATCTGGCTTTTGGAAACACCCTTCGTATAATGGCGCCAGCATGTACTTCTAATTAAACGGGATTATTATTGAATTCAAATCAAGGACGTTATGAAAACTTTTTTAAATCAGGGTGTCCGTTTCAATCGAGGACGAAAATTCCCGGGTTTTTTTCAAGTTCTCAAACATTTTTCACGGCCATTGAAATTTGAAAATTCGAACTCTTATAGCTGACAATTTTTTCATTTCAAGTAATCAAAACTGAACTTTAAAGTAAAACAATCAAAGTGAAACAAACACTATGTCACGCTATTTTCAAAACTTTTTCCACCCATCCCCTTCTTGGTCACAGATCATCACACAAAGCTTGAGCCCCTCAGTATGACGTCACAAATACTAGCCCCCCCCCCTCCTTGAGTCAACAATTTTTCTTCGATTTCATTGGATAAACACCTAAAATAAAACACAAACCATTATATTTTAAAAGACTTCTCACCCCCAAAATGATCTCCAAGAAGGGTAAATTTAGTGATTTTTTCACGAAAATAGGAGAACAAATTCTTTTAAATAAAATTAATGTCTAGGTACTATGTTGAATTTAATACGAAAAGCTAAGGATTTCACATTGCATTTTCAACCTAACAGTTACATTTGCAATAAAATAATTAATGTTTAAAAAAATAGTTGAACTTTTAACCAAGTAGTTGACTTTCAACCTATAGCGATAGATTTTTAACCAAATATTTGAATCTTCAAGTCGAAAAGACCAATTTATTTAGAAGACAGTTGAATTTTCAACCAAGAACTTTTCTACCAACAAATATACATTTTTAATCCAAAAGGACGAATATTAAAGAAAAACAGTTAAACTTTCAACAAAATAATTAAATTTATGACAAAATAGATGAATTTTTAACAAAATAATTAAATTTTCAATAAAATAGTTAAATTTTCAATAAAAAAGATTAATTCTCAACGAAAAATATAATAGTTGATATTTCTACCAAAAAATATGTAAATTTTTTATCAAATTCAGTTGAATTCAACCAAAAAGTCGAATTTGTAACAAAATATTTTAATCTTCAACCAAAACAGATACATTTTTAACCAAAAAGTTGTATTTTCAACAACAAAAAAGATCAAATTTCTACCAAAAGGAGTTTTCAACCAAGAAAGATTTTTCAGTCAAGAGAGAAAAAAAATTTCAACCAAATTTTTAAATTTTTGAATCTAAACAGCAGTTGAATTTTCAAGCAGAAAGGATGGATCTTCAACCAAAAAGTTAATTTTTAACCAAACAGTTGAATTTTCTACTAAAATAATAGAATTTTGAACCCAACAACATGAATTTTCAACAAAAAAGTTCATTTTCCGCCTAATAGTTTAATTTTCAACTAAAAACGATCAATTTTCAACCAAAAATGGAATAGTTTATTTTTCAGTTCAAAAAATCAATTATCAACAAAAAAAACGAATTTACAACAAAATAGTTACATTTTTAGCCAAAAAGATGGACAAGTAAAAGCGATTCATTTTCTACTAGTAATAGAATAGTTACATTTTCAGTTAGAAACTTTTAACAAAAAGGATAAATCTTCAACCAATAAAATTAATGCTTAACAAAGGAGTTCAACTTTCAACCTAGTAGATGAATTTTAATAAAAAAGATGAATTCTCAATGAAAAATTTTATAGCTAAATTTTCAACTAAAAACGACCCATTTTCAACCAAAAATAGAATAGTTAAATTTTCAAATAAAAGATAATACTTTTCTACCAATACTACTTTAAAAAAAAATAAAAACTACTCTAATCATCTCCTTCTAAGTCTTCAAAACTGCATTTTAAAATTCTTTGAATTGAAAATGTACGCTTGAAAATGATGATCCAAAATGGAAAATTTTGAATGTAAAAGATTTTAGAATTACGCATTGTAAACTGAATAGTTTTATAATTAAAAAAGTTAACAATTGAACTTAACCTTTAAAAAAAGTTGCAATCAAAATTATTTTAAATTGCATTATATAATGCGATTGGATAGATTTTTCTTTTAAAATTTTGAAAAACTTCCAGTAAACAAAAAATGCACTGTCAATTCTCGGTTTTTCACGGTCTCAAAAAATTTCCGGTTTTCCGTTCCAGCGGCCACCCTGTAAATACTGATTTTCATACAATTTTAATCTTGAAAGTAGACTCTTTCATTTTTCAACTTTCGTTTTAGTGCTTTTTAGTGTTTTTAAAGATTAACTTACTGGTGATGCAGTCTCCAAAGCTTCTTCCAAAGCCGCTAATCTTGCCTGAGTTAAAACTGCTTTCAAATCAGCACCAGTGAATCCCGGTGACAAAGTTGCCAACTCTTTTAAATCCAAATTCTCTGTATTTATTCTTTGAGATTTAAAGAGAGCTCTTAAAATTTCCTCCCTCTCAATCTGTAACAACAGAAATTATTCAAATTGTCATCAATATAATTCTTATTTCAGAACCAACTGAAATTTTTATTCAATTTTCAAAACTTACCTAAAATATAATAAAGGTGGCCGTTTTAATCGAGGAAAAAAATTACCGGTCATTTCCCGGATCGCAAAAATTGTTCACGGTCATTAAAATAAAAAATATTCGAACTCTAGAGCTGAACATTTTTTCATTTAAAGTAATCAAAACTGTACTGCAGAATAAAGCACTCAAAATGGAAGTCTTGAATTTTAAACTTTTATTATTGAAGCTTGACAATTTTTTTATTTAGGGGCCGTTCAAAAAATACGTAACGCTTTTTTATGCCCCCCCCCCCCTCCCTACATAACGTTTTTTCTATAGTAAGTGTGTGTAAGTTTAACATTGGCGTAACGCTTACTATAGAAAAAACGTTATGTGGGGGAGGGGGGGGGGGGTAAAAATGGCAGGAAAAAGCGTTACGTATTTTTTGAACAGCCCCTTACAGATTAAAATTGTTTAAACGGAACAATCAAAATTATAAACTTTAAAGTCTAAAATCGGAACGACTGAAAATCCCGAAAAATAAAATTGCCGACATTATAAAATATCCGTCACTATAAAATTGCCGATACTGTACAATTTCCCAATTATAAAATTTCCGAATCTACAGAATTCAAAAATTGTTTTAATAATAAATGAATAATTAAATAATAAATAAAATAACAAATATGTTCATAAAATAAAATTATTTTATTTATTTTCAAATTATTTTATTTAGTTACAAAATTATTTAATTGTTTAGATTCAGGAATTTTAAAATTATTGAATTTGCCTATGATAAGCAATTTTACAGTTTCGGATATTTTATAATGTCCGCAATTTTATTTCATGAATTTTCTATTATCGAGAACTTTCGAATTCGGTAATATCATCAACTGTCGAGAATTTTAAACTGTCGGCCACTTCTAATTTCGAGAATATTATATTTCGAATATTTTCTTTTTTAGAAATTTTCCACTGACGGGAATTTTATTTTTCGGGATTTTTGAAATACTTTGCTAAAAATGCATTTTGCTGACTGAACATTCACCATTTTAGTTGAAAATGTATTTATTTAGTTAAAAATTGAACTAATGTGTTAAAAATCCGTTTTTTTGTTGTTGAAAATAAATTTGTATAACTGAACAGTTATTTATTCCATTTTGGGTTAAAAATTTTTCTTTTTTAGTTGAAAATGCAACTGTTTGGTTGAAAATTAATTTCTTTGGGTTAAGGATTCAACTATTCTGTTTAAAATGCATCGTTTTGGTAAAATTCAACATTTTTCTATTTGAAATTAAAACCTTTTTTGGTTGAAAATTCAACTACTTACTTTTGGTTGAAGATTCATCACTTTCGTTGAAAATGGATCTCTTTGGTTGAAAATCTAACTAATATGTTGATTTGCTTCTTTGGTTCAAAATTAATTTTTTTAACTAAAAATTTAACTATTCCATTTTTGGTTGAAAATTGATTTTTTTAGTTGAAAATAAAACTATTCGGTTGGAAATTCAATTATTTTCTTGAAAAGTCGTTTTTTTTTTTGGTTGGAAATTAATGATTTTTAACAGAAAATTTAAATATTCCATTTTCGGTTGAAAATTGATCTTTTTTAGTTGAAAATTCAACTACTTGGTTAAAAATTCGTGTTTTTGGTTTGAAAATTCATCTGTTTTGGTTGAGGATTCAACTATTTTGTTAAAAATTCGTCTTTTTTGGTAGAATTCAACTGTTTTTATTGTAGTTCGAGTCAGCCCTTTTGAAAACTATCAATCAGAACGCGTTTTGGTCGTTTTCCAAACGACCAAAAAGCGTTCTATCCTTTTTCATACGACCAAAACCCGTTCTGATTGATAGTTTTCAAAAAGGCTGACTCGAACGACAAGTATATACGACGCACAGTGGGGGGAAAATACTTCTTTGGGACAAAAATCCGCCGTCTTCTCGAATCTCAACGGATCAAAGCATTTAAAAAAAAAAATTATAAAAAGGATGGTACTTTGATGGAGTATTGCACGCTTAAAAAAATTGTATTAATTTGATAATTAACTTTAAAAATGCAATTGTTTATATTTGTACTATTTACTTAGACCTATTTATTGATATTTCCTCCAAAAAATAGAGGTTAGTAAAGTTACTTTCGTTGAACAGAAATTTCAATTGCAGATGAAATTTCTCCATTTGTTTAAATTGTTATAAACAAATTAATGAACATAACTTATATCTGCTGCATTTTCGGAATTTAAACGCATTACTTACACAGATTTTCTTATTAAAATGTTTAAAAATAATGTTTAATCGCAAACGAACACCAACAAATAATAATAGTTAATAGTTTAGGCAAGTTTTATGAACAAATTCATTTATTTGGAATTTTTATTCATGTGAAGAGTAGAACTGAAAAGCATAATGATGAAATAAATGAATGAAGTCTTTATTTATTGGTTAAAAGTAATAATTTTATTTATTTTTACACGAACTATTTGAATGGCATTTTGAATTACACTTAACGTATTGATGAAAAGTGTAAATGTCCGTCCAACTACGTTAAGTGTAATTCAAAATGCCATTCAAATAGTTCATGTAAAAACAAATATAATTATTACTTTTTCCCAATAAATAAAGACTTCATTCATTTATTTCATCATAATGCTCTTTATACTCCATCAAAGTACCATCCTTTCTAAGTATTAAAAAAAATACTTTGATCCATCGAGATTTGAGAAGTCGGCGGATTTTTGTCCCAAAGAAGTATATTTTTCCCACTGTGCGTCGTATATATATACTTCGATTACTCTAAAGGACAGAGCGCGTTCTGGCACATTCAAGAATGCCAGAACGCGTTCTGGTCGTTTATTTCGGTCTTTGACCGTTTTCAAAACAGCCACAACGCGTTCTGGCATTTCTGCAACGGCCAGAACGCTTTGTGGCTTTTTTCGGTCTTTGGCCGTTTTTGGTCTTTGAGCCTAACATATATATCAATATCAACTATTAAATTTTCAATTAAGAAGTCATCTTTCTTGGTTAAAAAATGTTAAAATCATTAATCAATTTATGTTTAAAGTTGATGAACTCAAAACTCTTTTTATCAAAATTTTAAAATGTCAAACGCTTTTGATTTTTAATTGTTTAAGTCTTCTTCTAAGTTAACAAGTGAACTTAACAAAAAAAGTGTTCAAATCAAACTTATTTTAAATTGCATTATATCATGTGATACGAAAATTGTGATATTTCAAGTGATTGGATAGAGTTTTCTTCTAAAAATTTGTAAAATTGCCTAATAAAAAATAAATTTACTGGCATTTCCCGGGTTTCACGGTCTCAACAAATTCCCAGTCATTTCCCGGTCCAGCGGCAACACTATATATTGTTTCCAAAAATATTTTGATTTAATAAAAAGGGAAAGAACTCACATCATTTGGCAGAGGACAGAGCAAACATTTATCAAATCTTCCGGGTCTCAGAAGCGCCGGATCTAATAAATCTGGTCTTGAAGTTGCTGCAACAACAGAAACACCTTCTCTTGCTTCAACTCCATCTAATTGTGTCAATAACTGATTAACTACTCTATCAGTTACACCAGTACTATCATGACCACGCCTAAAAATAATTAATGATTCATAATAAAAATTGCAACAATTTAATCTAGTAATTAACAATTGATTCCTAACGTTTATTTTAAATCAAATAAAAGACTTACCTGGGAGCAAGACTGTCGAATTCGTCAAAGAATAAGACACAGGGTTTTGCTCGTTTCGCTCTATAAATTATTTAAATAATTAATTATAGTACATATCGATCAGTGAAGAACTAATGTAATTATTTCAATTAAATATAAGAAATAAATTTTAATTCTTACTTTTCGAAGATATTTCGCACCGATTCTTCACTCGCACCTATGTATTTCGATAATAACTCTGGCCCCTGAAAAATAAACGAATTATTAAACAAATGTCGTAATTAAAAATACAGAGTGGCCGTAGAACTTCTTTTTAACATTTCCCAGACTTTTCCCTGAATTTTCCCTAACCACTGCAGCGTTTTGCAAGCTCAAACTGTCAAGTGACTTCGAATGATTTAAGCAAGCGAGAGATAGAGTATCTGGACCGATCATTCAAGAGAAAGCTCTCATTTTAAACGAGATGCTCAACGGTCAACTTTACTCTATCTTTACTATGCTCAACATTTACTTTAACACGTAACAGCAAATTTTCTTCCTCATTATCGTTAAATATTTAGTTTACCCTTGTCTCTATATTAGAAAAACAATTTTCAAAATATTTTTTACCGCACAGGAAAATCCACCGGAAATGGTTCATATGCCCCTGACTATTTACGTTCGCAGAACCTGGATTGGAGCCAACCGTCAGTCCCAAAACCGGGCTCAAAGCCAAGTTCGACTGTAGTTCAATTTACAAACAAAAAGATGAATTTTTAACAAATAATGTAATAGTAAATATTTCAACCAAAAAAGATTTTTATTTTAAACCAAAAATAGTTGAATTCATCCAAAATGACGAATTTTCAACTACAATAGTTGAGATTTCAACCAGAAAGGATGACTTTTTAACAAAGTTGTTGAATTTTCAAACAAATAATACAATTTTTAACTAAAAATATAATCATCCGGAGGAAGTAACTGCAAAAAAAATAAAAATTACTAACAGAATATTATATCAGGGTGGCAGCAAAACTTCATTTTCAAAATTCCCTAATGTTTCCCTGACCGTTAATATTCAAAGACTAGAAACATACTTTTGCAAAAATTTTCATATAGAATCTTTTATAAGAAAAATAAAACAATTTCAAATTGAATTCCCCGACTTTTGCCAGATTCTTTTCATAATCCCTGACTCTTCCCTGACCATAAAATTCCCTGATTTCTAGGTTTTCCCTGACCTACGACCACCCTGAAATATATATTTTTTAAATAGGTATTCAACTATAACGATAAATATGATTTACCTTAACACCAATCATATTCAGTCCACATTCTTTCGCAACAGCACCAGCTAACATCGTTTTTCCAGTTCCCGGCATTCCGTAAAGCAAGACTCCAGTTTGCAATTTAATCGGGGCGTTTTTGAAAATTTCTGGATACTTTAAAGGCCAGTGTAAGACTTCAATCAATGACCTTTTTACGTTAGCTAAACCTCCTATGTCCGACCATGAATATCCAGGACCTTTGTATAATTGTACACCTTGCATGGAGATTGGTTTGCAACGAGCCAAAGTACTCGACAAATCATCATCCAAAAGCGTGACGCTTGATTTCAAGTTTTCACTCACTATAGGGAAAAAACAACGTCCAATTTTTATAATAAATATAACTTATTGAATTAAAATAATAAATTAATTTAGATAAAAATTTTCAGGATGGCCGTTTTAATCGAGGAAAAACATTCCCGGTTATTTCCCGGGGTTTCCCCGCTTTTTCCCCGGGTTTTTTTTCGGTTCTTAAAAATTGCTCACAGTCATTGAAATTAAAAAATACGAACTCTTATAACTGAAATTTTTTCATTCGAAGTAATCTAAACTGAACTTCAAATTGAGGCACACAAAGCGGAACTCTTTCAAAGTTTTAAACTTTTAAAATTCAAGTTTCAAAATTTTTTAATTCAGTAATATTTAGTTCAAATGTTGAGTAATGTACACGTATAACATGGAGGCTTTTAACAATTTTCATTGAACAATTTCAAATTAAATGCCGTTAAACTGCCAAATTTCAAAAATTAAACTTTTCTAAATCCAACAGATTAAAATGTTTTTTTTTCAATTAATACTTTTAAAATTAGAAGCTTAATTATTTTAATTTAAAGTAGTTTTTAATTATTAATTATTCAATTATCGAAATTCAACACCTTCACTTAAACATTAAAACTGAAATAATTAAAATTGTAACGTTCAAAGTTTAAATTAACACTTTGAAATTTTAAAGATTTAAGGCTATTTCAAACAATGCAGTTTGAAATTAAACAGTTTTTAATATTTGATTTATAATTGCTCATTTTAAATAAATAGTCAAATATTTCTAAATATTAAAAAATTGAATGGGCTAAATATTTTAGACTGAAACAATATTATTTTGGATAGAATTTTAAATTGAATAAAATCATTTTAATTATAAATCTATCAATTTGAAGCAATTTTAAAATTGAAAATAGTTTATATAGTTACAATCGGATGTTTACATTTGTTTGACTAGTAAGGCTTTCGAATTGAAAAAGTTCAATTTTTAACGCTAAAATCGGTAAATTGTTTAATTTTGAAGAAATTCAAAATTTTCTCGTTTATATATCAATTATTGTTCAATTTTTAATACTCGAAATACAGTTCAATTTTTTAAATTAATTATTTTATATTTACAATTGATCAACATGAAACGTTTTTTTAAATTCAATTTCAAACGCTTATAGTTTTTAAATCTTTAAGAAGGTAATGATCAGATTTGGGATTTTTTTTAAATCTTCTAAATTCCCCACCTGAGAGCCAATTGGATGATCATTAATTTTACAAAACATTATTTGCCAACGGCGACCCATTTACGAAAAAATATACTTTTTCAACCAAAATTTGATGGTTTGAAATTTTTATTAAATTCTCATGTAAAATCATTTAAATAAAAACATTTTAACACTTGTTTTTAATATTAAATTATGAAAATTCAAGAAAAAAGAGAATTTTGTATTAACAAAGTGTTAAAAATGTTTACATAATTTTATATGAACATTTAATAAATAAACATTTCAATTCATAAACATTTTTTTTAAGTTTATTTTTTCGTATACGGTTCGTCATTGGCAAATAATATTTTGGCAAATTAATAATCATCCAACGAACTCTCAGTAGAGAATTTATGAGATTTAAATAAATCCCAACTCTGATTATCTCCTTGTAAGTCTTTAAAACTGCATTTTATAATTCTTTAAATTGAAAATGTACGCTTGAAAATAAAGAACTAAACTGGAAAATTTTTTAAGTACATTTTTTTAGAATTACGCATTGTTAACTGGGTAATTTCATAATAAAAAAAAGTTAAAAATTAAACTTAACATTTAAACAAACTTGAAATCAAACTTATTTTAAATTGCATTATATCATGTGATTGGAAAGATTTTTTTCTAAAAATTTGTAAATTTCCTAGTCAAAAAAATTCGCTGTCATTTCCTGATTTTTGCCGGTTTCCCGGTCCAGCGGCCACCCTGATTTTGTATAAATATTTTACTGTATATTACAAAAGTCTACCATGTCGTTTAAAGGCTGTAAAAGCTGCTTTCTCTGCCATATCTACCATATCTTGAACCATCCACCCTTCTGTTTTATTTCCGTAGTGATCCCAGTTAATTTCGTTGGATACTTCCAACTTATCCTTGAGACTAAGTTGCAAGACCTCTATCCTATCTTCCTAAATTAAAAAAAAACATTTAAGGTTCAAAAATACATTATTAAAAAAAAAAAGATTTCATTTTTAATACGAAAATACCTTTTTCAAAACTGGTATCGACAAAACGGTTCGGAAAAAATGAATTCCTCTTGGAGCCCTCATTTTCTCACCAATTTTATTTATATTTGCGCAAGTAGCTATCAACGAGATTTCATGAACGGCTTGACATTTCGTTACTAGTTCAATTATCATTTCTGTGATCCTGTGAAAATATATTAAGGCCATGTATTACTTTCCCACTTCCTACGTTACCGACAGTTTTTTTGCAACAACTCAAGTCTACAAGAATTGAGATATCGAGTTGAAAATTTGGGAAATTAAATAAAAGGCACCAAGGAACGTTTTGTATGCTCATAAGCTTCTGGAAATACGTAAGTTCTTGCCTAACAAAATTGGTAAAGTAGGATTCGGGTAAGTATTACATGGTCTTAAGATAATAAATATTTTTCATTTATGGGCCATACATAAATTACGTAACAGAAAAAATTAACGATTTTTTATTTCACGATATTTTTTATATTACGATTACTTTTCACGCAACTTGGCTACACCGATAACTTGACTACACCGATACCATTACGTAATATTTTTAATAAATCAAACTTATAGGAAATCCATGCACCCAAAATTATAGCATATAACGTCGAACTTGAGTAATTTTACAATAAAATATAGTAATCATGTTGTAAGACTATAATATCGGTATAAATAGATTAGTGTTTTGATTTTTTCCCCATCATTCTGTAAAGAAATATCCACAAAAACAAAGTTTGTTTTACAATTTTGGAAATTACTACTACCCCCAAAATTATTCAACATTTTTTACGTCTACCGGGTTAAGCTAAGATATTTGAAAAGATTCCAAGAGATTTCAGAGGATTTCCAAATATTCCAAAGGATTTTTTAGGAATTTAAACGGATTTCACGGGATTTTATCAGATTTTCGAGGATTTCTGTAATTTTAAAGCATTTTAAACCCTCTCAAAAAGAAATTTTAATGAATTTTCCAGGATTTCAAACTATTTTATAGAACTTCAAATATTTCAAGGGATTTCAAGGAATATCAACAAATTTTATGAAATTTTACGGGATTTCAAGAGATTTTATGATATTTTAATAAAATGTCAAAGAATTTATTCACAAGAATTAAAAGATTTGAAGAGATTTTAAATTATTCCGAGAAATTGCAGTATATTACAAGAATTGTAAGAAATTAAAAAATAATTTCAAAGATTTCAAGCAATTTGCAGGTGCTTCAAACAATTTGACGGGATTTCAAAGGATTGAACATATTTTAGGGTAGTTTCATGAATTCCAAAGAAGTTCCAATAGATTTAGATTTGGATTTTATAATCTTTTATTAAAATTGCAAAGATTTGAAGAGAGTTTCAAATATTTCAAGTAATTTCCCAAGATTTAAAATTTTTTAAAGATTTTAGGATATTTAACAAAATCCTCATAAAAACAGAGTTTTTTCACAATTTTTTAAATTACTACTAACCAAAAAATCATTCAATATTTTTTAAGTTCATCGCGCATTGCTATATTTACTAAATACACCTTTAGATTTGGTGATCAACTTTTCATTTTATTAGCATTTATTACCATCGTAATCGTTCTTTAAAATGTGTGAGTTATTTTAGATCACGGTTAGCTTGTCGGAAAATCAAGAAACACGCGTAACCAAGATTAAATAATTAAAGTTATGTGCTATTAATTTTAAAAAAATGTGAAAAAATAGGTTTATGATGAATATTTTTCTACTGAAAATATATGGAAAAATTACCTAAGACAGGCTGGGGGGGGGGGGGGCCCCCCATCTTTTTTCGCCACCCTTGATCTAAGGGGGGTGGGGGGGGGGTAACAATTGGAAAAAAATGTGTTACGTGGTTTATGAATGGCCCCATAGAAATTCATCTTCTTTCAATAAATTATAATTAAAATTTCTTGAAACTGATCATTACCTCGCAGCATTCGTTGAATCAGGCGTCACTTCTTCGTTATTTTGCGACGCATTCGTTATGCATTCCAAATTATCAAGAAAGAGAACTGAATACTGGTGAAATACACAATCCTTCAATACAGTTTCAATTATTTTTGATATCGGTTCCACCCTCTTACCTACATACATAATTCGAGCATTGTAATATTATAAAAGTTTCTGACATTTTTTAATTGTTAAATATTCAATTTAAAAAAAAATCAATAAATTTGGAATTATTCAACCTACCTTTCAGGCGTCTACAGTCGATACTGCGTGTATGAATAAAATGGGGAGGCTTTCGTAACTTGTCTTCTAATATTCTACATATTGTGGTTTTACCAGAGCCTGCATCTCCGCAAATCAAAATATTTTCACGATCATATTCCAGGTCCTTAACATTGTGCAAACCCAAACTAAGATCTAAGGTTAATTTACATTCCGAGAGAATTTCATCAATGATCCTGAAAGTATTTTAAAATACTATATAATCAAATTCCTCATTAAAAACCCCTTCATATTCATTACGCATTAGAGCGTAGCGTAAAATACAAATTTCAGAAAATGAAAGACGCTGGGGTCCTATTTTTTTTCTTTTCACCTAAAAAGCAACTATGTAAAATTTGATCTCGGTCCAAAAAAAAGTTCTGAGGAATTCTGCCAAAATTGCCCGGAAATTTCGAAAAAACACGTTCTTTATTTATTTCTAAATTATCGGTTGTATTAAAAAATTGTTTCAATGCAAGCTGAACATCTTTATGAAATACATTTTTTCCATTGAAACAATCTTTCTTGATAAAAATCGAAAAAAGGATGAGAAAAGTCGAAACGTTGTTTGACATTTTTCAAAATCAGTGGGCATTTTGAATTTGACTTACTAGTGAACTCCATGAAAAAAAATAAATCGCCGCTTTTGACCCTTGGAAACCCTAATTGGGTAGTTTTTGTTAGCATCCAAAAATCACCCCAAATTTAATTTGAAAAAAATTCAATAGAATTTTTTTTTAAATCACTGGTGGAAATTTTTTAAAAAATAAGTACGAATAACAAGAACCATTTTTACAGAAAAATGCAAAAAATACAATAAATTACAACAAAAATGATAGGAAATTAGAACTTTTATCTATTTTTTCGACGAATTTTCTTTTCTTTTTTTGTATATTATTGTATTTCATTGTAAGTTTAATGTTTTACCAGAAAGTATACAAGAATTTACCATTTTTGCATCCAGAAAGTTGTACTTTTTCGAGCAATTAGGGGTTTTAAGGATGAAAAATTGTGATATATGTTTCTTATTGAGTCCCTTAGTCAAAAAAAATTGAAAATACCCACTGATTTTGAAAAATATCAAAAAAGTTGTTGGCTTCTTTCACACTTTTTCGATTTTTCTCGAGAAGGGTTGTTTCAATGAAAAATAATGAAACAAAAGAGATGTATTTCGTAGAGGTCTATAACTTGTATTCAAACGATTTTTCAATAAAACCAATAATTTTGAAGCAAATCAAGAAAAACGTATTTTTTCGGGTTGGCCAAAGGTTTGCAAAACGGAAAGGAAGTGGAGCCCAGGGTCTTTTATTCTCTTGAATTTGTGTTTTACGCTACCCTCTAACATTCATAATTACCTTATTGAAATATTATCCATCCTGAATTCAACACTTTCCTCGTCCTCGCCCTCACTCGAATTTTCATCTTTCTTCGTCTCTATTACTTCATTCACATGAACTCTCAAATTTTTCAAACAATCTGCATCGAAAAAAGAATATTTACATTCTGGAGATATTTTTAAAATACAGGCATTTCCATTATCGAACAATATCCTAGTACACGAATTGATTAATACTCTTTCATATTTCAAGCGTTGTTTAATAAAATCCTCAAAAATTTCAGAAGTCACCGGTTCATCAATTGGAAAAAGTTCTACGGAAGAAGCACTATTTTCGGTTGGCGGAAAAGGTTCTAAAAGTACTTTACCACCGACGCTCAGTTTCAAATTGATTGCTAAATTTGGTGATATATAGATAATTTTGTGCTTTGAATTACTTGCAAAATATTCTTTATCAACGAGAGTAGAGCACTGATCCAAATGATCTTCTAAGCACAATAACTTAACAATTAACTCGGTTCGTTCATGAGGTACAATACGATCAACTGGCAAAATCAATTCGATATTTTTCTTGCTCATAAAACGAGTATCTCCTAGAACTTTTCTGATTTTGAATAGATTATCTTGAGTGGGGTCGAAAGAGAGTGGCAAGTGGCATTTTCGAACAAAAACGTTGTAAGGACATCGCAAGGATACTTCAGAGGCATTCGCTTGAGTTGTATCTACTATTTTTAAGATTTCGTGCGCTCGGAAGACTTGAGGAGGACTTATATTGATATATTTGTCCAATTCAGCTTGGATTTCGGCGGGAGTCATCTCCGGGATTGAAGCGTCGATGCTATCCGTGAATATCGATGGCAGGTACTTGTTCAAAATGCTCCGTATTCCGCTTCCGGTACTACGATCTTGAGTGTCTCTCGACGTCGAATTGTGCCTTGTATCTGTTTTCGTACTCGCGTCTTTTACGTGAACTTCCGAGTGTTCGTTCAGCTTTCCGTAACGGAAATTCGGATCGAGGGAATCTGAAAATAATAAATGTTTGAAATATTATAATTCAGGTGGAACATAAATTAATTATATTATTTTAAAAATTTAACACACTTGAGATAATTACCTACGACCATTGTCACGTATAAACTTTTCGAAACCCATGCTACTATTGGTTGATTTTTTGCGACGATTGAAATTTGATCGAGAAGAGTTGACTGGACTTTCTCAAATTGAAGCTCCTGAAATACGAGGATTCATTTTTTGACTGGTACTCAATTTTGGTACAGAAGGACTTTATTGGAAAATACCTACTAAAATTTCTTGATCTTGATCACTTTTTGGAATGACTATAATGCTCGTAACAGAAGGCGATTCTGATAAGCAGGATATAAAAACTTCATCGCCTTCTTTAATATCCAAACTTCTTGCAAAAGTTGCACTTACAGATGGAGAGTCATGAGGACCCGGTAATAAAAACCAGGATAAATAATAATCTGTATCTTTGTGAGTCAGTCTAACAATATTTGCCTAAAAGGGAATATTAACAAAAAATATTTATGTGTTGAAATGATTTTTTTTTATAACTCAGATATATTTGAAGACATAAGAATGACAACTGGATAAGGAAAAACTTTTCGAAATTCTGTTTTGAACGATTTCGAGTAATTTAGGACAGTATTTGTAGGATGGCACAGTAAAACGAATAAACCCACATTTTGTCGAAAATAAGATCACTCGGTAGAAAATTCCTAATATAATTCAAATACACATCCTCACCAAAGAATTTTGTTATAAATCGTGTTTTCGATTATGTCAAAAAAAAACCCCAAAACCACAAATAAAATGTATTGATTGTACCGCGACCAAAGGTGAATTTTAGATGTTTGAGGACAAGGAAAATTTCTTTTTTCGACCCTGAAACATTGTAACTACCGCTGCGAAGTACTATGGATGTATTCACTATGAGTGTATTTACTTGTGCTCCTTTTATGAGCACATTGCTTCCTCATAGGTATCAAATAAATTGTCTTCCTCATAGAGGGAGGTTTTTCTCTAACAAAAGAAAAAAAATGGTTACTTTCAATATGTTTCCGTTTTACCGAAAATCTTTTTTTCAGTAATTCATAGAAACCATCAAAATGTAGATCGATGTGTGCTGTTACAATGAACAACTTTTTAAGATGCGGTAGTTTTATATTTCAAATTAAAATAAAAGTTTTTTTCGTAGAAAGAATGTAACATTTTTTTTTAACTTTCTGAGTCGCTATTGATGAATTAAAAATGGTCGTCGAAAGTTCGCCAATAGATCAATCCACACGTCTCGAAGATGCGAACAGTTACATCAAATATAGTACTGTTATATTTCCAAAATATAAAAAAAACCTCCTTTAATCAAGGTAAATAATTTTTCTAAAAAAATTGAAAAACATTATTGGCAGGTTATGAAATATTCTTCAATCGGGCAATCGATGCGTCTCGAAGACGCGAATAAATATATCATATATACATTACTGTTATATGCCAATATTACAAAATTTTTCCTCAAATCATGAAGATAAACAATATATTTTTTAAGTTTAGAAATCGGTATTGCTGGATCATAAGAGGTCATTGAAGGTACGTCAATAGATCATTCGACTTGTCTTGAAGAACCGAACAAACATATCAGATACAGTACTGTAGCATTCCTAATATGAAACAAAGTTTTTCTCATATAAACAAAATTCACCACATTTTTTTAAACTTCGTAAATCGGTACTGGTGGGTTATAAAATGTTCAACAATAGGTTAATCGATGCGTCTCGAAGACGCGAACAAATACACTAGATATCGTACCACTGTATTTTGAATATCAAAAAAGTTTGTCTCAAATAAACATAATAAACCATTTCTTTGAAACTTTATAAATCGGTACTGGTGGGTTATAAAAGATTCAAAAATAGATCGATCCACGCATCTCGAAGACGTGAACAGATACACTACATATAGTATTCTTGTATTTTGAATATCAACACAAGAATTCTCATATAAATAGAATAAACCTTTTTTTTAAACTTGATAAATACATTCTGGTAGGTCATAAAAGTTTCAACAATAAGTCGAACGATGTGTCTCGAAGACGCGACAAATACACTAGATATCGTATTGTGGTATTTTGAATATTAAACAAGTTTTTCTCATATAAACAAGGTAAATTTTTTTTTAAAATCTCTTAACTAAAAAAAAACCACTTAAAAATGGCCGATCCAGCTCAAAATCCTATCAGACCTGGATATCAATCGGAGCTACAATTCGTCCAAATTTCATGATCATCTTTTACTTTTCGAGATGTGATGAACAGACAAAAGTTACAAGCACACGGACATTAAAAAAAATTATTTTCAAGCTCCTGGGGTCGAATAATATCGAAATATGTCAAAAAAGTAGATTTGAAAATTTAGGTCAGTTCAAACCTCCCTCTATGAGAAAGTAGTAATGGTCACATACTTACATAATTTTGAGTAAATTTTCTATCACAGTTATTCTCATATTTTCATAAATTGTTAAATTCCAGTGTGCACATTTTTGGGAATATTGGCATATCAAAAAATACTTATATTTATATATTTATAACAGGCCCGAAAAAAGTCTTTACTATATTTTCGTGATTTTGTACAAAAATACGCAATTTTCAAATGTATGAGATGGAAAACTGGATGCGGGCCATTTTCAGGGTTGTTGCAGAAGTCGGATTCCAAAATTTCCAGGTCAACTTTTGAAAAATTTCCAGTACAACTTTTTCAAAAATTCTATTCAAAATTTGAACTGAAGTCAATTTCACAGGATTGAATTGTTTGCAATATAATTTCTAGATAAATTCTTGTACACTAACGGCGGAAATTATATATATTATACATATATAAACGAAAGTTAATAAAATTCTGTGTCTAATAATCTCAAGTTAAGCCAAAATATGCATTTTATGAAAATATATTGCCAAAAAACGTCAAATTGAGATGTTTTCGAAAAAATGGAATAACTCTCTGAACATAATTAACATTTTTGAGAGTATTGGGCTTATTTTAAAGTTAAGTCTACACAGTATTTTACTAAATGGCTAAGATATTTTCAAATGTTTGTCCCTAGATTCTGCCCTAGGGCCAAACTTGGTGCAAAAAAGTCTTACTTGAAAACCTTTTTTTTTAGTCATTATTTATCATATTTTAATCAATTTTAGTGATATATATTTACGAACATTATTTTTTTAATTATCTAGTGAGTAAAATCATCATTTGAAATTTTGTGACTATTTTGCACCAAGTTCGACCCAGGGGTAGAATCTAGGGGGAAAATACAAAAGTATATTAACAATTTAGCCACAGAACTATGAAAAATGTTGATTATTTCCAGAGTTATTACAATTTTAAGAAAACATTTAAATATTACGTCTTTTTGCAATAACTTTTTATTAAATTGACATTTTTCCTTCAACTTGGGCTTATTGGACGCAGAATTTTATTATCTTTCATGCTGTTATGAGGAAAAAATGTCATGCTAATGTTATAAAAAATTAGGCACTTTAGCAACAGCTCAATAAATAGGCGAATATGAGGGCGTATAGATAATTTCCGCTGATCCTGTACATAAAATTATTAATCAATGCATATTTTAAACGTTTTTTCTGATATTATTTCATTCCAAACAAAGTTTATTAATGTAGTAAAAAATTATTAAAATGTAATAGCGCTCATTTAAATTGTTATAACGTAATTAAATCAATTCCTAATTCTTGTCAATCCTAATTTGTAAAATAAGTAGAATAGTACTAAGATAATTATTAAAACTTAAAAAAATGAAATAAAAATTTCTAGGATCTTTTTCAAAATTCCACGACTTTTTTAGGTATTCCAAGTTCTGTTATAGCAACCTTAAATTTGTTTTTCCTCTCTCCCAAACAGAAAGAATCTTTTCCTAATGTTTTCACATCTTCTATGTAGAGTTCTTGGGGAACACACGCTTTTATAATTTTATAAAAATCTTATATTTTAAAACCTATGACAGAAAACTTTTTTTGTTCATCTTATAAAATCTCATTTTTGGTCCGTATTTAGTTGTCATTTTCATGTCTTCATTTTTTCCAATTCGAGAATCTTATGGACTAAAAATGTCCAGTCTATATTAAATTTATTATCTTTTTTCTTTTTTAACTATTGCCTAATGATATAGAAAAAAATTGATTTT
Source organism: Andricus curvator (assembly GCA_932195095.1). Taxonomy (NCBI): domain Eukaryota; kingdom Metazoa; phylum Arthropoda; class Insecta; order Hymenoptera; family Cynipidae; genus Andricus; species Andricus curvator. Next base: position 190,006 of record CAKNYM010051667.1, on the reverse strand, counting down.
TAAATAAACAACAGATTTCTAATTCAGTGTTCTATCGAGAAATTGTTATATAAATTGCATTTTCCACTCTTTTCTAATTTTGAATTTGTTTAAGCTATTCAAATTTGCTTTCCATTTCCCTATACTTCTTTTTGGTGAATACAAAATTTGAAATTGCATGTTAAAATAATTTGTAAATTCTCTTACTGAGAATTATACTTTAGTTTCACTAACTTAGTAAAATATAAATAACTGATACCTATATGGATCACTCTCTTCACCGATTTTTTTTTTATAATTATGTTCTTTTTTATAATTTTGATAGACATATTTTTATAGATTTCTGCAATCTACATACCCACATCTACAAAATATCAATTAACGATTTCTGCATTATCACTCGCGCAAAGACTAAAACTAGCAAAAGACTATCGGCAATTGTTACTAAAAAACTTTAGCATTCAATCAATTTCTATATCCTCTAAAAGCTATAACATTTTCTTGTAGAAATGTTGGAAATGCATTATTATTTAACAAAGAAAATTATAAATTAATCAGTTAAAATAAAAATTGAAGCAAAACTTACCTTTGATGATACTTTTCGCAGCCATGCATCTGGCAAATATAGGAAACAATTATTTACACTTATATATTTAATTAAAAAACGTTCACTCTGCATTATTCTTTCTATTTGTACTTTGAACTTTGAGCTATTTCAACCAACATCTGTAACAAGTGATAAATTAATGGTTATATCCCACATTGGTAATAAAGTTAGATTTAATTTTACAACTATTTAAAAATTTAATAATTATAATTCCGAATTTATAATATTTAAGTTTTATGCATTTCTCTTAATTCTTAATACCTATTTGTTTACATTTTGATTTGTAAATTTTCTTTTGCTCTAAAACTGCTTTACCGACTCTTCATTTTAGAAAAAACATACAATTTTGATACAATTCATACAAAAATGTTTAAACTTTGAAACCCTTAAAAACGATGGAATAGCAACATTTTAGTATAAAAATGTTTATTTTGAAACCCGGAAGTCGTGCAGTTAATTTTTATAAACAAAAGTCCATGTTTTTCTCTGTCGTCAGATTGCGTTAGATACGTCAGAACCTTTCACATCTTTAAATTTCGAAATAAACAAATTAAAAACTATGAATGTAAATAATATGATATAGAATAAAATTAATAAATACCGGTAAATAGATCTTTAAGCTGATGAAATGCGCTTTTCGCATGTCATTTTTGATAAGGTTTCCAGACAGACATAACCTAAACGTCAACACAAAAAACGATACCACACAAAACCCAGCCGAGATTGATGACAATTTGAACTATTTGTTGGCAACAGTCAATAAGAACCACAAATAAAAGATATCACCAAAAACCTGTTTCTGTGCCAAAAATTTGAGCGATAAAAATATAAAAATAAAATTTTTTTATCATTAAAGTAGAAACACACGTGACTTTGAGAAGGTAAACAGTTCCAATAACTGTCTTCCAGCGGTCTCCGCAAGATGTCGCGCATTGTAAGTTCTCCCTCTGGGATTGGCTGAAGCCGGGGGACGTTGACCAATCACCGTTTTCTGTAACCGAAACTGTGATCTTTTGAACCTAGCATCAACTTCAGTTGTTCTCGCTGCATGGATGGAAGTGAAATAACGTACTAGTGACAAAAGTGTTTTATAAATGAAAGATTTATACGTCCTGGTACCCAAAAACATCGAATAGGACTTGCAGGTAATAAAATATTATCTCTTCAGTGACAGAAATGATAGTTTTGTTGTTTTTTTCGTGTCCTTTCAGTCGAGGTCATCGATTGTTTTGAGCGTGTGAAATGGTGGGTGGCTTCCCCAGCTACCAGAGATAATTCCTATCCTAATTATTGTATATTCACATTCTCGCGTCCTCAAAAGTAATCAGTGAAATTTCATAACAAGACTCGTGTTTTTGTACCAAGGCAACCCTACTTTTTGCATCAGAAAAAGGCATTTTTCCCCATTCCCGCGTTTTTATACACGTTGGCAGATTTCGAGTACAGTGTTCACTCCGTCCTCCTTCAAACACTTTCGAAAATTTTCTGTTTTATGACTAAAACTTGTGTTGATCATAGCAATAATGGCTCGAGGAATAACGCTTCTTTCTGGATTGTGATTATTTCAGGATTTCTATATCGCTTTTCCGGGTAAATAACCGTTATGAATAGGCGGAGCAAGCCCGAATATCAGTTGGGATTTCAAACCTGATTCTGTAATTATGGATCGTCTTCAGAATGGGAAGCTTGTGAAAATATACAATTTTTGATAAATTTGATTATTCCTTGATTATTTTACTTCGTTTCTCATTGTGGATTTACAACTATTATGAAAAAGAAATCATTTAAAATGGAGCCCTTAGTACTTGTTTGATTTTTGACAGTTTTTATGCTAATTTATTATATTCGACTATTAGACTGTTTAGCGTATTTGTAGACAAAATTGACCGCAGGACAAATACCTGGCTATCCTTTCATAGAGAGGCACTACTATTATATACCTGCATTTTCAGGCCAAGCTTGCTTTGATATGCTACTTTTACAACTGCTCCGATTTGCTTGCAGTGAAGAAGTTTCATCATTTGTTATTATTTAGGTATCATCTTTTGTCCATTAAAATCTCCGCATTAATTTATAATATTTCAGGGTTGCTACTTTGGTAGAAATTCTAAAACTTTAATTTAAAATTGAAAAATATGAATGTTTTATACTTGCAAGAAATGCAGGAAAAATAAACAGGAATAAGGGTGAAAAAAGGAACAAGTCATTCAGATATCGTGATATCAAAACGAATCTTTCTTACGTGATGAAAATCACGTAATGTACAAATATATTTACATTCAATCCAAACAAACATACCAATTACAAAATTAAGTTGAAAAAAGTTATCACACATAATACATTATCAAACTGCAGCTTTAATTTTCCAAACAATTTCTATTTTCTTCATTTGGACTTTTTTTCCGATGAAAAAAAAATTCTCAAAGCTATGGTTTGAACATTATCCAATTATATACTAATAAAAAGGATGTTGTTCCTACAAAATTAAAGTTCAAGTTCAAATAAAAAAAAATGAGAGATAAAACAATTAATGCAGATTCTTTAATATTGCCGAAATGAAAAAACTTGATTTTAATGCAACAAACGGTTTGTTTCTAAATGTATTTTAAACACTTTCGGTGACAACAATGATAACGAACTTTATAAGGGGTCATATAGAAATTACGTAAGAAATACATAAAATATAGTAATTTTCAACCAAGTATTTAAGTTTTCATTTCAAAGCGATACATTTTGAATTAAAAATGAAACAATTAAATTTTCAAACAAGAAAAAAGGAATTTTCAACAAAAGTGAGGAATCTTCATCAAAAAAACATGAATTCTGAACCAAAAGCATAATAGTTCATACTTACACCAAAAAATATGAATTTTCATCAAATTAGCTGAATTATCAACCAAAGCAGGCTAATTTTCAAACCAAAAAGAGGAAATTAATTTTCAACTAAGAAAGATTTTTTAATTAATTAATTTCTTTAACTGAAAATTGAAATATTTCATGTACGGTTGAAAATTTAACTATTTCATTGAAAATTAACTTTTTTACTGATAATTTAACTATTCTATTTTAAGTTGAAAATTCGCCTTTCTTGGTAGAAAAGTTATCTCATCGATTGAAACATCAAGTTTTCGGTTAAAAATTCAGTTCTTTAACTGAAAATTCAACTATTCAATTTTTTCTGAAAAAATATTTTTGTATAAAAATTTAATCTTCATGTATGAAAATTCATCTGATTGTTTGAAAATTCATTTATTTGATTGAAAATTATTTTTTTACTGTAAAATTCAACTATTCTATTTTTGGATGAAAATTTATATTTTTTTCTAGTTGAAAATTCAACTATTTTGTTTAAAATTAATTTTTTTTTTTTTTTTTTTAAATATTCTTCATTTTAGTTAAAATTAATTTCTTTGGTTAAAAATTTTTCTTTTTAAGTTGAACATTGATTTATTTGGTTGAAAACTCGCCTTTTTCAGTTATAAAATTCAATTATTTTGGTAGGAAATTCATATTTTCGGGATGAAAGCTTAATTGTTTTGCATGAAAGTTGTCTTTTTGGCTTGAAAAGTAAACATTGTTGATGAATATTTTTTTCATTATTGACTGAAAATTCCTTTTTTTTCTTGGTAGAAAGCTGTTTGAACTTATGATGCCTTATAAAATTTTGTGTAACTGTTGTCACTAAAAGTGTTTAAAATAAATTTAGAAACAAACCTTTTTTTTGCATTAGCATCATTGACCTAGGTGTAACGTTGTTCTTATACATAAACAAAAATTAGAATGGCCAGGGAAAATGAAAAATTGGTCAGGGAAAGTCAGGGAATTTCGGAATTGAGATTCTGTAGCACCCCTGTTTTTTCTTAATATCAGGGTGTCTACCCTACCTGGAAAACCTGGAATTGTCAGTGAATTTTTATATACCTGGAAAAACCTGGAAATGTCAGGGAATTTCTTTTAAAGTCAGGGAATTTTTTCGAGAACGTGCTTAATTTTTGTAAATTGCAATATTAAATCGAATAACAATCATTCTTCATTTGTAAGAGTAGCTTTATATTACGGGTATTGAACTATTTTGTTGAAAATCGTTTTTTTGTTTTGTTCAAAATCAATTTTTTAAGTGAAATTTCAAGTATTCTGTTTTTGGTAGAAAATTGATCGGTTTTAGTTGAAAATTCAAGTATCTCGTTGAAAATTCATGTATTTTGTTGAAAAATCGTTCTTTTTGGTTGAATTCCATTGTTTTTGTTTAAAAATTTCAATCTTTTTTGATTGAAATATCAACTATTACATTTTTAGTTCCGAACTCATCTTTTTGAATGAAGATTTAATTACTTGGTTGAGAGTTTATCTTTTTTTAAAAAGTAATTTTTTGTTGTTGTTAAAGATTCATCATTTTAATAGAAAATTCATCTCCTCGGTTGAAAAATGAGCAATTTTGTTGAAAATTCGTTTTTTCTTTGGCTGAAAATTATTTTTTTTACTGAAAATTGATCTATTCCAGTTGCAACTTCAACCATTTTGTTGAAAAATGATCTTTTTCAGTTGAAAATTTTGACTTTTTTGGTAGAAATTAATCTTCTGGGTTGAAAATTAATCTTTTTGTTGGACATTTGATGATTCATGTTTTTGGTTTCAAATTCAACTATTCCAGTTAAAGATTCATCATTTTAGTTGAAAATTCATTACTTTCTTTGAAAATTTAACTATTTTTTAAAAATTAGTTTAGTTTTTGTTACAAATAATTTTTTTTTCGCTGGTAAATGCAAATGGTTGAGAATTCATATTTTTGGTTAAAAAATCAACTATCCCAGTTAGAGATTGATCATTTCAGTTGAAAATTCATCTTTTTTTTTCAAAACAACTATTACATTTTTGGTTGAAACTTGATATTTTTTAGTTCAAAATTCATTTATTTGTTTGAGAATGTGTCCTTTTGAAGTGCATAATTCAAATATTTCTTTGGAAATTGATGTATTTTGTTGAAAAATCGTCTTTGTGGTAGAAAATTTATCTTTTTGGTTGAAAATTCAAGTATTCCAGTTAAATATTCATCATTCAAGTTGAAAATTCATCTGTTTGATTCAAAATAAGACTACCTGGTTGAAAGTTGAATCAAATTTGTTTTAAAAATAAATCTGTTTTTTTGTGTGTGGAATATTCATTTTTTAACTGAAAATTTAATTATTCCATTTTTGGTTGAAAACAGCTCATTTTTAGTTTCAAATTCAGCTAATTGTTTGAAAATTGATCTTTTTGAGATAAAAAAATCAACTGTTTGAATGATAATTAATGTATTTTTTGGAAAAATCGTCTTTTTGGTAGAAAATTCATCTTTTTTAGTTGAAAATTCTGACTTTTTTGGTAGAAATTAATCTTCTGGGTTGAAAATTAATCTTTTTGTTGGAAATTTGATGATTCTAGATAGACTCATCATCCTTATTGAAAATTCATTACTTTGTTTGAAAATCTAACTATTTTTTGAAAATTAGTTTTGTTTTTGTTGCAAATAATTTTTTTTCGTTGGAAAATGCAATTGGTTGTGAATTCATATTTTTTGTTGAAAAATGAACTATTCCAGTTAGAGATTGATCATTTCAAATTAAAATTCTTCTTTTTTTTTAATTCAACTATTAAATTTTTGGTTGAAACTTGATCTTTTTTATTTCAAAATTCATTTATTTGTTTAAAAATGTGTCTTTTTGTAGTTGATAATTCAAATATTTCTTTGAAATATGATGTATTTTGTTGAAAAATCTTTTTTGTGGTAGAAAATTTATCTTTTTGGTTGAAAATTCAAGTATTCCAGTTAAATATTCATCATTTTAGTTGAAAATTCATCTTTTTGGTTCAAAATAAAACTACTTGGTTGAAAGTTAAATTGAATTTGTTTTAAAAAAAATCTGTTTTTTTTCTGGGTGTAATATTAATTTTTTAACTGAAAATTTAATTATTCCATTTTTGGTTGGAAACTGCTCATTCTTAGTTTAAAATTCAGCTAATTGTTTAAAAATTGATCTTTTTGAGTTAAAAAACCCAGCTGTTTGATTGAGAATTAATGTATTTTTCGGAAAAAAATTCATGGACTTTAGAGACAAATTCAAGAAATTATATTTTTAGTATCATTTAATTATTTAATTAATCGATCGTGCTAAAATATTTAAGAATGTCTTGTAATATTAATTAAATTCCTAGAAACTGAAAAAAAACATTATTTATAATAAACTCGCGAAAATTTATACATATTCCGAGTCGAATTTTTAAAATTAGGCACTGTCTATGTCAGCTCTGAACGAGCTAGAAAAGGGGTTGGAGTTACGGAAAATTCCATAACCATAGACAGTGCATTTAAAATATGCGGAATATTTTAATTTAAATTAAATGAAATGCTATGAAAAATTGTACTTGGAAAAAACTTAAGATACCTGGAAAAAACCTGGAATTGTCAGGGAATTTTTTTCCGGGATTTGGGTAGACACCCTGAATATGTATAAAGTTCTTTCATTTCGGCAATATTAAAGAATTTGTCTTAATTGTTTCTTGTCTTATTTATTTATTTTTTTTAACTTGAACTTCAATTTTTTACAAGTAAAATCCTTTTTATTGGTATATAATTGGACAACGTTAAAACTTATAGCTTTCAGAATTTTTTTCCTCGGGTAAAAGTCAAAATGAACAAAATAGAAATTGTTTAGAGAATTAAAGCTACTGTCTGGTATTTGTTATAACGTTTTAACTTCTAATTTTTTTATTCGTATATTTATTTGGAATGAATCTAAATATATTTATACGTACAATACGTGATTTTTATCTCGCAAGCAAGATTCCTTTCGATACCACGAGTTAATGATATATTTTATTCTTTTTTTATGAGTTTAATTCAGTAATAATTACATTATTAATTTGTTTCTCAAGAAAGTGAATAATTAATGCAAATTTTTCAGCAAGTGACTTCCACATTTGGAAGACTTGTTCACTTTTTCAACCTTATTCCTGTTTATTTTTCCTATATTTTCTGCAAGTACAAAATAGTCAAATAGACATATTTTTAAATTATAAATTGAAGTCTTAGAATTAACTATTTTACGTGAAGAACTAACAAGCCTTGGACTCCCGACACTATTGACACTTTTGGACGATTTTTTTAACGGTGCAATTATTTTACTACTATTTTGAATAAGAAAAAATGACACTAATGCTACTTTTTTCAAATTGCAAGATAATTATCGGGATTTCAAGGAAGTTTAGTAAATTAAATGGAATAAAATTTTAACTGACTTATAGGGATTTCTACGACTTTTATGTGGTCGTAGAGGATTTCAAAGCTTCGAACATTTATCAAGAAATTTTTAAAGATATTAAAGATTTTAAGATGTTGTACGGGATTTAAAAAATGTCAATGTATTCAAAAGAATTCAGTGTATTTTAAAAGATTCCGAGGAATTTCACGAAATTTCCAAGATTTTCCTAGGATTATAGAAAATTTGAGTGATTTATAGGATTTCAAAAGAAATTAATAGATTCCATAAGATCATAAGGAGTTTCTGTAGATTTGAAGGAATTTCCAAACTTTTAAGGTATTTTAGAAGAGTTTAAAGAACTTTTATCTGATTTTGTGGCCAACAGCCATACCACGCTGAAAAAACCAGTTCTCGTCAGATCACTGAAGCTAAGCAGCGTTGGGCGCGGTTAGCACTTGGATGGGTGACAATTCGAGAAAACTGAGTGCTGTTGGCACATCGTGGGTGTGGTGAACCCACACTTGTAGTTATTTACTACAAGTTATCAACCTAGAAACACTACCCGAATCGGGTAGTGTCACGCCTACCCCGAAAGGGAAATGGCTTAATGGTATACTAGAGATGTCAAAGAAATTCATAAGAAATTCTTTGAACCTCCCTCAAAATATTAAAATCCCGTTAAATTCCTTAGAATTTCTGAAAAATTAAAAGGATTTTAAAAAGTTATCCAGGATATCAATGATGTTTAGAAGATTTCAAGGGGTTTAAGTGATTTATAGGATTTAAATAGAAATTAGAAGATTTCAAGGGATTTAAAAAGATTGACGAGTTTTCCAGGAATCTCAGAGGATTTCAACATATTCCAGGGGGTCTTAAAGGATTTTAAAGCTTTTAGGGTATTTTAAAGATTCGAAAGGATTTCATGCGATTTTATGGAAGATTTCTTTTATATGCCAGATTATAAAAATAGTTAACCCCTCAATTTAATACTTTAAAAATTGCATGCCACTATTTTCCTACTATTTTTCAAAATGTATGCTATTATTGATACTATTTTGAATTCCTCAATGGAGTTTGAGGTCTGAACTACAAGATTCTGAATTTTTAAATTTAAAACAAACAAAATTGAGTACCGTGTAATTGTGGGGAAAAAAATTTTCGTAATGAGATTTTACTGTATTTTCGAAGAATATTTTGTATAAAATATTCAGAAAGTCTGATTACAACTAAAATCGGGAAGTTATACGGCATAAAAATTGATCCGTATTTAGTTATTTACTTCGAAATGAGCCACAATTACCCCGGTTGATAGTAGCTTGAGATTGAAACTTTATAAATGAAATAATTTCATATTAGAGGCTTTAAAATTAATTGACTTTTAATTGAAAGCGTTTGAAATTGACAAATGTGGTATGGAAAGTGTTTAAATTATGGTAATTGTTTATTAAAACTATTCGAATTTAAAAAGTTATTTTCTCAAGAAAGTATTTGTAGACCAAGTTGACCTAAGGCCGTCCTCCTTTCTTCTTTTCTTTCCTTTCTGAAAATTTCTAAATTGTTAAGAGGAAACATGCTTTGACTTGCTCCTTTTACACTTTAAATTTTCCTTTTATGAGTAAGGTTCATAATTTTTATTTTATATTAGTTTTTCAGCCAATAGAAACTTCAAAATCTTTTATAAATATTTTTTCATTTAGCATTTGTTCACAAATATTAAAGAATGAGCATTAATATTATTTACTCATTTATAATTTCAAAGCAATGCAATAAAGTCGCTTATACTTATAAGTTTAATTAGCTGCTACTGTGTAATATTAAATATCTTTATTTTTTAATATTAGTTCTGTTTATTTTTTATTTGTATATTTATTTTATATTCAGTTTTAATAATAGTGAAGATGTACAAATGTTCCAACCATTTATTTATGTTTCATATAATATATAAAGACTGATATGCAAATTACAAAATTATATTTAAATTTGTTGGAATGCATTTCTGCATTCTAAAATAAAAGTATTCTTACTGTAGAAAAATATTATTTTGTAATATATCTTTATAAAAAAAATAAAAGTATTTTCAACAGCTTGATCCAGAAGGAAAAATAAAATCAACCGTCAACATGGCACCAACCAGGACAGTGAGCACTCAAGGTAAACAAAATGGCAATGGAGTACCAGTGCGGAAAGGAGTTACAACACGCAATTCAGCAGTCAGCAGCCAGTTAACCAAACAGCCAGTAATACTTAAGGAAACTAGAATCAAAAGAAAAGCCGAAGCCTCTCCTCCCAAAGAAAGAACTACAAAACGATCAGCCTTAGGGAACATTACCAATGTGAGCTACCTAATTTATTATATTTTAATTCTGATATTGAATTACCAGGGCTGGTACACAGTCACTTTTTAAAGAAAAAGTCACTATAGTCGCTTCTTTAGGTAAAATACAGCTTTATTCACTTTAATCCATCCCATTTTACATTATATCTAAAAAAAAATACTTAATCTATTAACCTATTTCCCTCTTTTCCCCCTTTTTAAAGAATTCTTATTTTTTCCCCATTTTCAAGAAACTTTGCCTTGTTTTTTGCTTAAATGCGAACTGAATTAATAGTCAACATTTTTGTCGAAAATTCAAATGTTATGTTGAACATTCATCTTCTTGCATAGAAAATTAATCATTTTTGGTAGAGAAGTCATCTTTCTTGGCTGAAAATTACTCATTTAATTAAAAACTCAACAATTTGATTTAAATTGAAAATTCGTCTCTTTTGCTTGAAAGTGCAACTATTTTGTTCTAAATGCAACTCTTTGGTTGAAAATTGTTATTATTTTTCCGTTCAAAATTCAGCTATTTGGTTGATAATTCATCTCTCTTGGTTGAAAATAACCTTTTTTGTTGAAAATTCATCTTTTGTGGTTGAAAATGCAACTATTTGGTTACAAATTACCTTTTTTTTGTTGAAAATTTATCTTTTCAGGAATAAAAGTCTAAGGTTGTTGAAATATTCTAATAATAATAATTGATATTATAAAAATATATATTTTTTTTGAAAATGCAACTCTTTAAGGTAAACGTCCCAGTAATCGTCACCATAAAAGATTTCATTGACTTCAAATATTTAGAAAATTGTTTTGGAAGGATTAGTTAAAAAATGATTGGTACTGATTGAAGCATTAAACACCCTAGAATATTATAAAAATTGGTTTCACATTATATTTAATATTACTTCTTATTGATAAACAATTAAAAGTCAAAAAGCAGCGATGTCCCAGTTATCGCCATTTCCAAATCTGGCATGTACTAGTAATCGCGAGTCGTCCCAGTCTTCGCGAAAAAGGTTAAGTTTTCTTGAAATGTGTTTTTAGTGATTTGGACGTGTATTTCAAGTGTATTTTTGTATTTTAAGTATACTTTAATGAAATGAAAGATGTATTGTTAGTTTTATATTGATTGAGAGCAGCCCCCTGGCACTTTCATGGTGGCCTGTATTATAAAAGTTGGCTGAAAGGTGGATCACGGCCACCAGGCGAAATCGTGGCGCTGATTACCTATAGGGCCGACTTTCTTTAAAATACATGGCAAAAATGCAAATATTTATGTTTTTTTTTAAATCTGAACCGCTTTTTCGTATTTTTTTAATGGAAAAAAGAAGTTAAATGTTTTTGGCATATACTAGTATAAAATATATAACGAAAAAAGTGAAATATATTAAGTTTCTAAGTGATTAAATGTGTGAAAGCAATACGAAAAATTTTTCGAAGATAATACATTTAATATAATAAATTTAAACAAAGTAATAACAATAAAATTGTTATTAATTAAATAATTAATTAATTTAGGAACTTTAGTATCACGATTTTAAATTAAAAGGTTTTTTGCGTCGTAAAAATTCATGTACCTAATTTAATATTAAAACATTTTATTTTAAAACAGTATAAAGTAACTTACCAAATTATTTTGCATTATAAAAATGGCAATAATCAAGAGGTATGTATATGAGATTAATAAAAAGGCAATTTTTAAATTAAAAAAGTATCATTCTTATAAATCTTATATGTAATATAACATTTCAATAAATAAAATGAATGCAACAAGCATTTCAAAAAATTATAACTTTCTGCCGCTTTCTGTAAAACACAACAGTAATAATATGTAATTTTATGTACAAAAAAACGTTTATATTTTCTTTAGATTAGTTAAATTCTTCAAATTAGTTAAATTTTCAACAATTAAATTAGTTAAATTTTCAAAATGTTTTTCAGGCTTTTCGTCTCGTCCCAAATGGAGTATTGGTACGGCTCCTTCTCGAAGTCGCGGCCTTTTATACGGAGTCTACAAAAAATAGTTTATTAAAATTTATTTATTCAATATTAAAATTTTGTTAATAATAAAAAAAATATTTTTACCACAAATAATTATAGCACGTTCTCAAATTTAAATAATTGCCAATATAACATAGTATGCCAAGAGAATATGATGAATTATTGATACTCATATACAAATTATTTGCATTATTTTTTGAAATTTTACAAATTGTAAATAGAAAATATATTTTTTGGAGCTAAAGATATTATTATTTAGTTCTTTAAATTATTTTTTTAAACTATTAATTTTATTCCACGAATTCATGATTAAACTCTGGCGGAATTTGTATTTCAAAGTACATAATAAAAAAAAGCAATATATACACAAAGGAAAATAAATACGATAATTAAATTCATACAATAACGTACCGTTCCTAAAACAGTACCGCCAGGACCAGTAATTGTTCTTTCGCGGATGATGTCACTTTCTGCAAAATGTCTCTCACAAACCGCTTGACCTTCTTTGACTCTAATGTCATCTCTCAAAATTGCTTTTTGCCATTTTTTGATTGACACTTTGTCTTTTGGCACATAAAAAAACTGTTGAGTTTGCTCCTCCGAACTCCGTTTCTTGTTGTAACCAGAATCACAGTTCACTGCTAAACACTTCACCATGTTTAATGTTTTTTCATTTAATTATATATCACTGATCATTTTCAGCAAAAAAAAACGAAAAAAGGACTAATAAACTACCAGAAAATATAATAAAACTTCGAATGTTGACAATTTTGCCATGTATTTTCAAGAAAGCCGGCCCTATAGGTAATCAGCGCTACGCTCGGGCAATTTGAGTACTAACGCGCAGGGCAGTCAAATGTGTGCCCATTTTTAGCTTTGAGTGCCAGGGAGCTGATTGAGAGATTGAGGCCTCCGAGATGAAATCCGTCAAAACATAACCTCAAAATCGAATCTTCTGATAGTTCCAATACGTCTGATGGACATTATAATAATTAATCATAATAAAAATGAGTTTTCTTTTAAAATTTTTAGTTTTTAATTCAATTAAAAATATTTTCGAATAAAATTAATATTTTATTTATAAGAAATAAATTGGTCTCAAAAATAAATCGAAATCAATATTTATTAGAATTTTTATTACGATAAGTGATAACTACAATGCTGAAATTCTTTTATAATACTGAATATTATAATTAAAAATGATTAACATTTTCCTTTTTAAAATAAAGTTCGAAAAATAATATTGAGTTGTATAAAGTCATATAACCTAACTTTGTTCTATAAAATGGCTAAGTACAACATAATTACATGGGATACAAAAATTTACACACTGGTAATTTGTATAATTAACTTTTTTGCAACATAAATTATAAACACAATGTCGAAATTTGATAAATTGCAGTGACTAAAAAAATCATCTGTATTTGGAGGTTATGTTCTGTTTACGTTGTCAAAACATTAAAACCACGAAGTACTACAAGGAGACCGCACGCCTGTGGCGGAGATGGTGGTAAACAGCCCACAATCGCGATCGCCTGTCCTCGAATTTTTATTTCTTCCCAGATGAGAGCGCCACATGTGGCTAATTGAGGAATTACGATTCCTATAGTAGCAGATGGCAATTTAGTTACAAAGTTTCTCTGAAGAGGCGCTCTCATCTGGGAACATATCTCGCTATGGAGAAAATCGGAGGATAGGCGATCGCGAAATGGCACCAGGTGAAATACATGGTGTGCGGTCTCCTTGTAGTACTTCGTGATTAAAACTATCAATAATTATATATCTGTTACAAATTTTTCTTTATATTATGCAGTATAGATTAATGTTAGCTAATGAAAAACTACTCAATAAATATTAACTTCACTGAAAAATGATAATAAACTAAAAAATTGATAATGAAATCACTAAAGTCATGCCAATATTTTACATCACCTTTTTTCAGTTTTAAGCACTAATTTATATTACGATTACTTTTCACGCGGTAACAAGTCAGTTCTCCGATTTCGTTTCACGCCTTTTTGAAATTAATCAAAATCATTATTTGTAGCGAAATATGGAAATAAAATTTTGACAGATTCGTCCTAGTCTTCGCGACCGGTCGCGATTACTCGAGCAACTATTCTTTTGAAATGTCCCTATAATCGTGCCCGATATTTGTCGAACGAGAAGGTACTAAATGAAGACTTTACTTAATTTTATGAACTGAAAATGATCTTTTATTACAAAAAAATAATTTTCGTCGTGATCAAGTAATGTTTGGACATATTAAAAGCTTAAGCAAAGAAACGTCTTTCCTAACCTAAATGTTAAGCTATTTACCACGTTTCGTGATTCATCGCCACCGGCAATACAAATCAATTTTTTTTACCCATGTGCACTATTTGTACAAAAAAACTAATTTGGTTTCTACAACAAGCACTGTTCAAACTTATTTAAAAATATTTTAGGAATATATTTTAATGCGGAAAATACTTACTTCTGGCGTTTACACCTAAAAACTGACGATTACTGGGACCGCCACGATTACTGGGACGTTTACCTTAGTTGAAAATTTCGCTTTCTTGGTCGAAAATTAACTTTTTGTTGAAAATTCATCTCTTTTCTGGTACAAATTTAATCTTTTTTTGGTAAAAAGTGAATCTGGTTGCCAAAATTAATAATCTGTTTTGGTCGAGGATTCAACTATCGTGATAAAAAAAAATTTTTTATTAAAGATTCATCTTTTGAATTGAAAATTCAACTATTTGGTTGAAAATTCATGTATTTTGATGAAAATTCGTCTTTTTTTTTGTAGAAAATTGATCTTGGTAGAAAATGAATGTTTTTGGTTAAAACTTCACGTATTTTATTGAAAGTTCATCTCTTTTCTGGTATAAATTTAATCTTTTTTGGTCTCAAATGAAACTGTTTGGTTGACAAAATTAATAATCTGTTTTGGTTGAGGATTCAACTAATTTGTTAAAAAAAAAATTTTGTTAAAGATTTATCTTTTTAATTGAAAATTCGACTATTTTGATGAAAATGCGTATTTTTTTTGTAATAAAAATGGATCTTCTTGGTTGAAAATGAATGTTTTTGGTTAAAAATTCATCTATTTTATTGAAAATTCATCTCTTTTCTGATATAAATTTCTTCTTTTTTGGTCAAAAATACAACTGTTTGATGGAAATACAATAATCTGTTTTGTGTGAGGATTCAACTATTTTGGTGAATATTAATCTTTTTTTGTTGAGAATTCCACTCTTTGGTTTAAATTTTAACTATTTTGTTGAAAATTCTTTTTTTGTTTGTTTGTAAATTAATTTTTTCAACTGAAAGTATAACTATTCCATTTTTGGTTTAAAATTTATCTTGTTTAGTAAAAAATTCAACTCTTTGGTTGAGAATGCATGTATTTTCTCGAAAATTCGTGTTTTTCACTAGAAAATGAATGTTCTTGATTGAAAATTCATCTATTTGGCTGAAATTTCAATATTTTACTTGAATAGTTAGGAATTTAAAACTTTTCATATTGAGTTCAATATGGTACCTACATTAATTTTGTTTAAGAGAATTTATTACCCTGTTTTTGTAAAAAAAAAATCACCCTATTTGCCCTGTTTTTACAGAAGTTAGGACTGTGAAATCTGAAAAATTAAATTTTGTTATATTATAATTTTCTGCTTTTCAAGTTCCTATTGTAAAGCATCTAAATATAAACTTGTAAAATGTATACTAGCTATCGTGACCTTGTTTTTCACGCGCGAATTCAGCAATAGAATTTCATCTTTGTTGTAAATGTAAACCGATAAATTAAATATGTATTGGAATCGAAAATTTTCAGTAGATAAGTGTTCTTATTAACATTACAGGCTTCTTTTGTGTGAACAGTAGTCACTCTCTCCACTTTTTTCAAGTACATTAGTCTGTGACAGCCCTGTGAATTACATTCTTCTAATTTTAATACTAAATTAGTTTTTCATCGCAAGTTCTAATTCATTTATCTCTGTTTTCAGGCCATTGGAAAGTCCTTTGCACACGTGCATGAACCAAAGAAACTTGTAAAAAAGCCCATCCTTCTCACACAAGTAAAGCCAGTAATCTCCGCACAAACAAAGCCAATCTCTCTTCGATCACTAGACAAAGTTGTCGTTAAAACCGACAATGTATTACCTGCAAAAGCAAAACTCGCACCACGAGCAGCAAAACCAGTCAAGAAGGAGGAAGAAAAGGTCGAAGAACCTAAAACTGTTGCCCTGAGACGCAGTTTAGACTTGGAAAGATCTGACGATAATTCTTTATATGTTAGTGCACTCGAAGAAGTAGCCGAGGAAAGTGTCAAAGTATCGACGAGAAGCAGCAGCAAAGTGAGTACATCTTCTCCTTCCCTTTTCAGGGTGGCCGTAGGCCTGGGAAAAGTCAAGGGTTTTAAAAGAAATTTTTTTTTTATTTGCCTTGTATTTTTATATCTTGTTTATGTAGTTGCTTCCTTGGGACTATATTTTTAGTTGAAAATTCAACAATTTTGTTAAAATTCATCGGTTTTTTGGTTCAAAATTCAACTGTTTTGTTAAAAATGTGTCTCTTTGGTTGATAATTCGTCTTTTCAGGATTGAAAATCAAATATTTTCAAAATATTCGACTCTTTAGTTTAAAATCTCAACTTTTTGATGAAAAATTATCTCTTTTAGTAGAAAATTCATCTCTGACTGAAATTGTTCTGTTTGTTTTTAATTAATTTTTTAAACTGAAAATGTAACTTCCATTTCTGGATGAAAATTAACCTTTTTAAGTTGAATATTCATCTTTTTGGCATAAAACTAATCTTATTTTGAAGTTTAATCTTTTTTTATTAAAAAGGACACTGTTTGGTCCAAAATTAACTTTTTTTGTTGAAAATGCAACTGCTTTACAGAAAGTTCGACTTTTGACTTGAAATTTCAACAATTTGGAGGCACTTTTTTTCTTTCTTGACTAAAAAATCTTTATTTCTTGAAAATTCATAATTTTAGTTGGAAATTCGTTGTTTTTTGTTTTTTTTTGTTAAAAATTAATTTTTTTTGCTGAAAATTTAACTTTTCCATTGTTAGTTTAAATGTTGTTGTTGTTGAAGGTTCATTTCTGGTTGAAAATCGAAATATTTTGTTTAAAATTCGTTTTTTTTTGTTTAAAATTTATTTTTTTCAACTGAAAATGTAATGTTTCCATTCCTGACTGAAAATTGATCTTTTGTAGTTGAAAATTCATCAATCTGGATGAAGATCTTTTTCTTTCTTCACTGAAAAATCTTTACTTTTTGAAAATTCGTCTTTTCAGTTGGTTAATTGATAATTTTTGTTGAAAATTTGACTACTATGTTGAAAATTAGTTTTTTTTTAATCAATTTGTTTTTTATTATGAAAATTTAATTTTTTCATTTTTTGTTGGAAATTGATCTTTTTTAGTTATAAATTGAACTTGATATTTGTTTGAAAATTGATCTTTTTGGGAGAAAATTAATCTGCTAGGTTAAAAATTCGTCTTTTTGGTAGAAATTTCATCTTTTTTTTGAATGCAACTATTACGTTTTTTGTTGAGAATTCATCCTAGTACGTTGAAAATTCAACTATTTTGATGAAAAATCAATAATTATGTTCAAAATTCAACTCTTTGGTTGAAAATTAATCTATTTTATTTAAAAAAAATTCTTTTTTTGTTGAAAATGCAACTGTCATATAAAAAAATCGTCTTTTTGGCTTGAAGATTTAACTATTTGGTTGAAAATGCAACTTTTTTGGTTGAAGTTCAATCTTTTTTCATTAAAAATGTTACCATTTGGTTCGATATTCACCAGTTTCTCTCTGATTCATCTTTGAAAATTGAAAATTCAAATATTTTGTTGAAAAATTATCTTTCTTGCTTGAAAATTAACTTTATTGTGGAAAATTCATCTTGTATGGCTTAAATGTAAACTGTTTTCGAAAAAAGTCGACTTTTTAGCTAGAAAATTAAACTATTTGATTCTAAATGCAACTATTTTTGGTTGAAGTTTAATCTTTTTTGGTCGAAAATTCAACTGTTTTGTTGAAATTTCGTCCTTTTGGATTGAAAATTCATCTTTTTCGATTGAAATAAATAAATGAATTTGAAATTTTCTTATTTCAATCTGAAATTGTTTTATTCTGTTTTTAAAAGATTCTATTTTAAATATGTTAGAAGATTAAAATGCTAGTCTTTGAATATTAATAGTCAGGGAAAACGAAAAATTGCTCAGGGAAAAGTCGTGGAATTTTGAAAATGAAATATTTCGGGAACCCTGTTTTTACTTTTTCCATATTTCTAGTGTTACAAGCAATGCCCATAAATATGAATAAATTTACAGACAGCAGGAAAAGCAATAAAGGAAGTAATAGTTGAAGATACATCAGTGCCTAAAAAACCAGAGAAAACCTCACGACTCAAGCAAGAACCAGACAGGAAACTTCCGGAAGGCGTTGAATGGGATTTTGATGGCGAAAATTGGCAAGACCCCTACCAAGTTTCTCATTATGCAATGGATATATTCAACTACCTGAAGGAAAGGGAACAAGCTTTTCCAATCGGAGACTACATGGAAAAACAAGTATGTCTATCCAGATGGATGAGATCACTCTTAGTCGACTGGATGGTTGAGGTACAGGAGTCTTTTGAACTCAATCACGAGACTTTGTACTTGGCTGTGAAATTAGTTGATCTCTACTTAACGAAAGTAACAGTAGGCAAGGAAGCTTTGCAACTTTTAGGGACTGCAAGTCTATTCATCGCAAGTAAATTTGACGTAAGTAAAAGACATTATGTAAGTATTAATGATGGAGTTGTTTCTATTGAACTGTTGAATCATCTTTTCAAATTCATTTCGGAATTAAATCTCGCTTGTCTTTTCAGGAGAGAATACCTCCAATGGTGGAAGATTTTCTGTATATATGTGATGGTGCTTACCAAACGCGAGAACTTCTTAGGATGGAAATGAACATTTTGAAAATCGTAGACTTTGACCTCGGTATTCCACTTTCCTACCGATTTCTACGTAGATATGCTAGGGTGAGAATTTAAATAACACATAATTCATTGAATTATTGAAGAATGAGAATGTAATATGATGTGAATTGTATAGGCAAAAAAGTTATTGATAATTTTTATTTCAGTGCGCGAAGGTATCAATGCCAACGTTGACTTTGGCCCGTTATATTTTGGAGTACTCTTTGATGGATTACGCGACGATTGGGTTTAGCGATAGCAAAAT
Organism: Andricus curvator; assembly: GCA_932195095.1. Taxonomy (NCBI): domain Eukaryota; kingdom Metazoa; phylum Arthropoda; class Insecta; order Hymenoptera; family Cynipidae; genus Andricus; species Andricus curvator. The sequence goes on along the minus strand of CAKNYM010051667.1, from coordinate 170,621 downwards.
GGCTGCAGTGTCACTCTTCCTCGCTCTCCAAATGAAAGACTTGGGTGGCTGGAACCCAACTCTCGAGCACTACACAGGTTACTCGATCGCTGAGTTAAAGGATATTGTCATCGTCGTGAACGAAGGCCTGCATCGGAAGCACAAGGAAGCCCTCGCCACGATCAGGAATAAGTACAGCCATAAGTAAGTGCAAATTATTATTATTATTTTTAGGAAAAACAAATTTAAGTACTTTTTCTAAGGTTCTGGTAGTTTCGATTACACCTTCGACTGTAGGTTCCTTTTAAGTTTTCCCTTTTTTCCTCTATTGCCAAAAAAATGTCTCGTTTTTCCCCTTTTTCCTTTTATTCAGGTTTGCTACAAGATCTGGAAGATTTGAAAAGTTATTACGTTTTAAAGTTTTGGAAAATTCATGGAATTTTTTTGTTGCACCTATTTCAAAGTCTCAATGATTACTTTACGAAAAATTAAAAATTTGCGAATTGATACGGAATCATTTTTTTACTAATAATGGGCATCACAGTCCGTCCCTTTTTGCCGTTTTCCCCCTTAAATTTGAAAAATCGACAATTTTGACTCAGTTTCCCCTTTTTTAAAGAAGATTTCCATTTATTGTTTAAGAATCATAAACAGATATTCAAGATATTAGAAAACAAGACGCTTTGAAAGAGATTCTTTTTGAATTTTTGATAATACTAGTTTCAAATATTTTCTAAACGATTTATTTGCTAATTTTGTAAATTTGAAGGACAGGGAAGCCAGATAAATTAATTATGTAGTTGCAGATCAAAGGCATCTTTATAGAGGTAACAGGCTTCACAGGCCAAAATGATATAAAAACAGAGGAAATAAAGGAATAAATTATTTTAAATAAAATTACTGTAGGTGCTAACATTAAAGTCAAATTAAAATGCTTTAAATTCCTAATGTTTCATATAAAAATATTGCATTATTCAACAAAATAGATGAATTTTCTAGCAAAAAACTGAATTTTCAACCAGAGATGAATTTTTAAGTAAAATGATGAATCTTCAACCAAAAAAGTGAATTTTCAACAAAATAGTTAAATTTTGAACTGAGCAGATGCATCTTCAACCAAATTGTTGAATTTTCAAGTGATAAAGTCAAATTTTTTACAAAACCGTTTCATTTTCAACCACAAATTATGACTTTTTAACAAAATTGTTGAATTTTCGACAAAATAATTAAATTTTCAACCAAATAGTAATTGTTAACAAAAAAGGATGAATTTTCAACAAAAAATATAATATTAGACTTTTTAACCAAGAAGAATGAAGTTTTAATCAAAAATAGTTGGATTCTTTTATTGGGTTATATTAATTTAGTTCGTAATTAAGTGGAAACCCCGGTAAAGAGGAGAATAGGGGAAAGACTGTGAAGCCTGCTATAACCAAATAGGAATTTTGACTCATTTTTAATACCTTTACATTACGTAATAATATACGTAAAACGGAGTATCAGACAAAAGTATGTCAGATGTAGTTGGGGAAACAAAATTCTGGAAATCGAAAATAATATGCAAAAAAGTAGCGTATATTAGGACGTTCTGATAAAGTATAATTAATTTGGAATTAATTGTTATATGGCGTATTTAAAAAAATTGTTATCCTCATAATTTTGTTATTTTCCTGAATAATAATTTTTTAATTTCTGGTTTTTACGCTCTAATCTTTTTTTTAGCTAAAATTTAAAAAAAAAATGGACATCTGAGAGCCTTTGATTGATAAAAATACATTTCTTTCTAGCTTACTTGAAATAATACTTAGAATTAGAAAAACTCAGGGTTCTGTACTGAAAAGAGTACTAGAAAAAAGTTTAAGAGGATAAGGAATCAAAATCTATCTACTGATAAAAATACATTTAAAAAAAGTCAAACAGGAGCATTTTTCAATTTTGTTGTTTATCTATTTTTCAATATTTGATTTTCTTACATTTTTATTAGTAGAAAGTGGTGAAGTGTTCACCAAATTTGTCAAAGTTAGCCAAAAAAACCCAAAAAGGACGAGAAAAATGCGCTACTGTTAGAGGGCCCTTTTGTTCAATATTCATATTGAACAAAAAACCAATGTTCATTATGATAAAGTGTTTAATAAGAAATGAAATCCCCTTCTAATTCCCTTTTTTTTTACTAAAATTGAGCTACTGAACCGCGGTGATCCCTGTAATAAAAATAATATGATTATAATTCCAGAATTAAAAAAAAGTTAATAATATTAATATTTTGAAACAGAATTGACTGGATTTTTAAATAAGTAAATTAGTAAATGCACGTAGGAACTGAAGCTTTGCCAGAAATAACGTTGTATCAATACATATTTTGTATCCTTGGAGTTCTATATGATTTTTTTCTTTTTTTAACTGTTTCTCTATTCCGTGGAAGCGCTGCGATCGAAAATTCGAAAATTGACTTCGGACTGAAATATTGTCAAAATAGTCGGGGTTATTTACTTCCATTTATTTGGTTAAAAAGATTTCGATTTCATACAATCTTGAAAACAGTTTTTAAAATTTTTAATTCGTCCATTCTAAATTTATAAATTATTTAATAATTTATAAATTTAGAATGTACGAAATAAAAATTAAAAAAAAACTGTTTTGAATAAGATTGTATGAAATTGAAACCTCTTTAACCCAATTATTTTTATTTTTATTAACTGAAATTTGCCGAATACAATTTGGAAAAAATGTTCAACACTCTTCAGCAAATGTAATTTTCTAGTCTCATCCCGCAAAAAATCTAAATTATATTTAGATATGTACACTTTCGAGGTTAATTGAGATACATGCGAAGCACGAAGTGCGAAGTATGTAAATGGAAGTAAATAACCTCGACTATTTTGACATTATTTCATTCCAAATTCAATTTTCGAATTTTCGATCGCAGCGCATCCGCGGAATAGAGAAAGAGTGAAAAAAAGAAAAAAATCATATAGAACTCCAAGGATACACAATATGTGTTGATACGTTATTTCTGCCGATGCTTCAACTATAAGAACCATTGTTCTAATACATAATAAATAAAAAACAATATATATTAACGCAAATATAACTATATAAAAGTGTCACAAGTTTCAAGTTCTGAAAACTAGTCCATTAAAAGTAAGCACTCTTTAAAAAAAAACTTGAAGGTGAAACATTTTAAACATGTTGAAAATGTGGAAGCCTGAGACAAAAGTTGATATCCAGTATAAAATTAGAACATATGAAAAAAATTTAGTGTAATTTTAAAAAGAAGCATTAGAAGGTGAACAATTTTGAATTGAAATCTACGAAGTTAAATAATAAAAAATTGAATATTCCGAGTTGATCCACTGCAAATTTAAATGCTCTAACTTGTATACTCTAAAGTCATACGTTTAAAATTGAGCCACTTGAGTTTTAAATCTGTTTGGGAGTATTGAGCAATCTCAAATTTTATTTTTAAATCTTACTGATAACAAATTTACATATTTTTATTTAGCCGACTTCAAACTAAGAATTTAGAATTTAAATAATACTTGAAAACTAAAATATTTTTTCTTTGAATCCTATCAAATTAAATATTTTTTAAATTTTAAATGTTTTAGGCACTCGAACTTAAACTATTTTTAATTTGAGTTTAAGAGCAATGAGTGTGACAATTTGATTATTAATTCTGTTTTTTTTTTTTGCAATAAAAAGTATTGTTGATTATAACGTGAACTACATTGTCTAACTACATTGAAAGCCTTGAAAACCTAGAAATCTCCTTACATATTTTAACCTTAAAAACCTCGACATCTCCTTGATTTTTTCATAAGAACCTTGAATTTAACTTTGTTTTATTCTTTGCGTATAAAAAAAATTATTCTAAAATAACCTTTTGAAGTAGCATTTTTAATATTTCTACAAATTCAACAATTTCTTAATAATTCGTATTCCTGAATTATTTGATAAAAAAGCAACAGTAATTTTTGGCAAAAAAATTCAATGGACCTGGAAAACCTGAACACCCTGATATAGTAATTGTTTATTCAACAAAGTTAATTTTTTCGGAAAATTTGATATCGCCATAATGTTTTTAAATAAATTCTGTAATGGCAGAACTCATTAAAAAATCATTCAACATTGTGTAAAAACATGAAATTTCTTATAAAAATATTTTTGACCTTCTTTTCTGCGTTTAAAAAAAAAAGTTCAATTTTTCCCCTTTTTGAGCTCTTTTTATGCTGTGGACCCTGAATCTACTACACTGGAACTTGGATTTATGACGGGTCTCGGGCATTGCTCGCAGTGGCCTTGGCGTAAATTCAGACAGTCTAAACGCATGGGAACGCATGGCTGCACCACAAATGTAAGCCGGTCTCTCGGCCCGCTGCGTCTTTCACTACGGCTTCAATTCTCGCAAGGACATAAATCCGGACGCCTTAAATCCAAGTTCCAGTGTATTTAACAAGAAAAGTTTGGATTGTAGTGACCGATAATTCATTTTTTTTTTCAGGATTTTCTTTGAAGTAGCAAAGGTGCCATTGAAGGAGGCCTTAGATTTATAACTAGAATAGAGTAAGTATTGTGAACGTAGACGAAATGCGGGACTGATCATATTGATCGGTTAAGCTTGCTCATTAAATATAAATCACGATTCACGATGATCTAAGGATGAGCGACTGGGACGAATTATCTACCGATGAGTGCAAACTCTATGATGTGATAAACGACTGACGCAAATGGGAATGTAAATTTTAAACGAATATCGAAACGCAAATCTCTAGAGAATGATATGACTGAAGCTTAGTCTCAGCTTTGTGCGTAGATGAAAAATACGGTCGGCAAGGACGAAGCGATCTTTATTTTTACTATTTATAAACACCATTAACCTCATCTTCTGCAGTCTCAGTATTTTTAAGCGATTTTGATTTTTGTTAAGAAAAAATTTATTTTAGCGCCACGCTTTTGTACTCGGAATCCTTTATAGAAACTTTTTTTTTACTTGATCCTTTTAAAGATTCGTTAACGTCCTTTGTCCACTCGCGAGTTTACTTGAAGATTGAAAGAAAACAGAAAAAAATATAGCTTTATTTCTAGAATGAAATCGAACATAAATTTAGAGTAAATCGAACGTAAATTGTACAGTACAATTTAATGTTTTAGATTACGAGTGTGGCGCATTGTTATGCATTTTTGTTGCACTTTATACAGACTGATGATAATGGCAAACATTATAAGTCACGAGCACGGGGTTCATTTTATACATGTAAGATCTTAACAAATACAATGCACATTTATAAACAATTCTTCGAACAGTAAATTTTGATAGAAAACGAGGTCCAGTGCCAGATGCGATCGTATCCACGCTACAATGTATTCATACTTTTGATGAAATAGACTGATACTTGACTGCAGATACTCGTGATAGGATTTCAATCTCCCTTCTTCCGAAGACATTGTTCGATTTTGATATTTCAAAAGTTTACGTTAATTCCAGTCCAAATTTTAGGCACGTTATGTTTTGACAATCATGAACATGATTCAGTGAAAGAAATCAATAATCACTTTGATCTTTTAGTCAGTTTCAATCGTTGGCTGATTGAATATATTTAAGTTGAAATGTGACTACTCTGATAAAGGAGGAGTAACTCGGGGGGTAAAAAAGCTGGTTGAATTCTGAAAGTAATTCAGTATGAAGTATAAATATTTTTGATATGAATAATTTTAACATTGAATTGCAAAGAAATTCAACTAGCAAAGTGAGCATAGCTTCGAAATTATTTCAGAGTTGTACGTACAAATTAAATCTGTGACTACATGTATATAAATCCTTGCATATGAAATTGATGAACGAAAAAATATGAACATGGAGAAAGTGCATAGCTTCTTTGCTAAAATCATGTGGTGTATATATTTACAATGTTATTATAGTGTACTTTTTTAGCGACAATGAATGTATTATCTAGTATTTTATAGTGTGTGTATGTGGTCAATTATAGACATGATTTAGGTAATAAATCATAAAACTTAATCTCTGCCTTTAAATTACATATCTTAATTTTTGTTATGAGTTTTCTTTTCTACTATAATATAATCTTGAGTTTTGTGTTCATTTTTTTTAGTTTGTGCAATAAAATAATTTTTGATATATTTTGCTTTGTTATTATAATAGTCTTATGTTTATTCAACTTCATTTTGTTTATTATTAATTTTTTTTAATTCATAATTTTAACCGGGAAATAGCTGGTATAAAACTGGAGATTAACCGAGAATACGAATTCGTGTCGGGAAGCACATTTAAAATTTTAGAACATTTTAATTTTAAAAGGTTTCAAGGGAATAAAAAAATGTTCTTGAGATTTCTGGGAAAATTTTGAATGATTTTTTTATTTTTTTAAATTAATTTTAAGAAAATGTTCCATAACATTAAAAAATATTTCCAAAATTGTCAAAAAAGAATCCGGAAGGTTTTAAGACAATTTTTCTAATTATGCAAAATTTTCTTAACATTTTAGAGGAAATACGACCATTTTTAAAGATATTTCGAAGGTTTAGAAATTTATACGATTTTTTTTTAATTTTAAGAAAAATTTGAACCATTTTATAACATATTTAGAAGGCTTAAAAGCTTTAAAAAGAATAAAAAATAATTTAAAAAATTTCAGGACATAATGTAAGTTTTTGAACATTTAGAAAAAAAATTCGATGCTTTTTAAGAATTTTGAAGGGTTTTAAGAAAACAAAAAGTTTTCTTAAGATTTCTGGGAAAGTTATAAATGATTTTCTTTTTTAAAAAATAAATGTTTGAAGAAAATTTTTTAAAATGTATCAAGTTTATTAATTTTTTGAATCTGCCGATGAGAGAATTTAACTATTTTGTTGAAAGTTCGTCTTTTCTGGTTGAATTCAACTGTCCTTTGTTGAAAATTTAATTGTTTTGTTGAAAATTAATTTTTTAACTGAAAATTTAACTATTTCATTTTCGGTTGAAAATGTTTTTTTTTTTTTTTTGTTATTGAAAATTCAACTTTTTGGTTAAAAATGGAAATAATTTGTTAGAAAATTCATCTATTTGCTTGAAAATTCAACTATTTCATTTAAAATTAACTTATGTGTTGAGAAATTTGGTTAAAAATGCACCTGATTAAAAAATAATCTTTTTTGGTTGAAGAATGAAATGTTTTGTCGAAAAAAAACGTCTTTTTCAATAATAATTTAAAATTTGAAAAGTTTTCAAAAAAATTTGATCCAAATTTCGATTTTTGAAGATTTTAAAACAAAATGTAGATTTTCAAAGATATCGAGCAATCGGGCATTTTCTGGGCGAAAATTAGTAGACATCCTGAAATACGGTTAAAATACAATCCGAACAAAATGTGTTAAACATAAGAAACATTTGTCCTTTTTATATATTCTTTATTTTCGTATCGGATATTTTGACACTTGGTTAATAACCCATTTCTTTTTTTACAAAATAAATAACGCACTTTAAAGATTTATTTAAAAACTAACTTTGTTCCATTCTTCAATCTATTATTAAGGTATGTGCCAATTTCTAATGTTTCTAATTATTAATCTAATCTCTTTAATAATAATGAACACATCAATAATTTAAATAAATAAAAATTTCGAGTGAAAATATATTTTTCACTATTAAAGGACGGTAAATAACTTAAATATTTAAAAAGACATGTAAATGTATTATACGCTCTAATCAAATGTGATAACTTATTAGTGAAAACTCTTATACAAAACACAAGACATTGTTGGCCTCTCTTTATTCTGTAGAAAAAATCTGGTTGAATATTTTATGTAGACACCTTGAATTATGTCTTCGTGTGCAACTTTCCTACATTATTTTGAGTTACTTTTTTAACCGCATGTCACATAATTCTATAAAAGTTGCAGTTTTTTTTTTAGAAATTACAGAATATTCAATTCAATTTTCTTATCTTCAACAACATTATCCAAGGCTCTTTAAGTCTACACGTTTTTCCAGTCTTTCTTAAATATAAAATTTTTTTAACGAATATCACTTTTTACTTACAATCTTACTACGTATCTAATGTCCATAAGAAAATTACGAAATTAGTAAAAACACAAAGCCTAGGCAGTAATAATTTACATTTAAAGATAGTGATTGTGCCTTTAAAGATTATTAACTAATAAATAAATTATGCTTAAGAGTATTTGTCAAATACTTATACTCTAGATTCCGCTGTCAATACAATGCTGTGCAATAATAATTGTACTGTCAAAATTCTACATTTGAAAAATATAAGATTCAAATATTTTGCTCTTATTAAATTGAAAATAGAGTGACTAATTCACTCTAGTTCATAAACTACTTACCCGCAGTAGGGAAAATTTGTCTAGTCTGAGATAGTTGTCCGGCATCCGTACCTTAACGCTAGCATCTTTGTAAATCTAAATTTACAATCTTTTAAATTTTAATTATACGTGAATTGATATATAAATATTGTAGAACCTGGGTCAAAGGGACTCTTCTTTTGATAAACATCTTGCCTGCATTCGGATACATCTTTTACATTCTTTCGAGGCAGAGTCGTTTCTACAATTAATATGAAAGCATGCACCACATGCCTCGCATCTCGTGACTTTGTTTAGTTCCCAGGGATAAATTACGTCTTTGGAGCAACAGAATTCGCACATGAAACCTCGAGCCTGGCACAACTGTAAATTAGAGAAGTTAATAAATAATGATGATAACTTTCAATATTGGTTAATGGTTATGAAATACCCTTTGAAACCAATTACTCTTTAATGAACAAAATTATTAATTAATCCTTAATATCTCACCATGCATTCTGCAACGTGTGCGTAACAATTTTCGATCAATTTATGTAATCCCATAGGAAGAACTCCGAGCTTTACATGAGCGAAATCTTGTATGGAATAAACATGAGGGTCGTTTAGTAAATGGTTCGGTTCTTTCTTCAGCGATTCCTGCAGGCTGTCAATAAAATTTTAGTGTGAATTCATGTTTTAAATATTAGATTTATAAATCTGTTTTTGGCGAGGGGTTGATCACTTTTGAAATCTGTTGTACAAGCCTTCGTGAAATGTCAGGGATTTTTTTTAAGTCAGGGAAATTTTTTGAGAGCGTGCTTGATTTTGTTTAAATCATTTTTTTTCGCTTGAAATTAATTTTTTAACTGAGAATTTAACTATTCTATTTTTGATTGAAAATTGATAGTTGTTGGTTGAAAATTCAAGTATCCGGTTGGAAATTCATGTATTTTGTTGAAGATGTTGCAAAGTCGTCTTTTTTCGTTGAATTGAACTGGTTTTGATTAAAAATTAAAAAATAGTTTTGTTGGAATATCAACTACCAAATTCCTCGTTCACAATTAATCTTTTTTTTTAATAAAAATTTAATTATCTCTTTTGTTGAATATTAATTTTTTGGGTTGAAGATTCATCATTTTAATTGAAAATTCATCCCTTTGGTTAAAAAATGAACTTTTTTGTTGAAAGTTTAGTTTTTATTTGCCTCAAATTTTTTTCTTTACTGAAAATTTAACTATTCCAATTGAAACTTTAACTATTTTCTCAAAAATTTGTTCTTTTTTTTGTGAAAAATAATATTTTTTTAAACTGAACATATTATTATTCTAGTTGAATATTCCATCATTTTAATCGAAAATTCTTCTCTTTGGTTGAAAAATAAGCTATTTTGTTGAAAATTTGTTTTTTCTTTGGCTGAAAATTTATTTATTTCTTTTTACTTAAAGTTTAACTATTCCATAATTTTAGTTAAAAATTCATGTCTTTGGTTGAACATTACTTTTTAACTAAAAATTTTACTACTTAATTTTTGGTTGAAAAATTATCTTTTTTAGTGGAAAATTCATCTACTTCGGTAGAAATTAATCTTCCTAGTTGAAAATTCAATTATTCTAGTTAGAGATTCATCATTATTTATAGTTGAAAATTCATCCCTTTGTTTGAAAATGTAACTATTTTTTTGAAAATTAGTTTTTTTGTTAAAAATTTTTGTTTACATTCTCATCATAAAGAGGTTAGTTTTATGTGAAAACTGACTATCGCGGATTTCTTTAAATATTCACGTTTTGAGACCCCCTGAATCCGAAAAAAAAGTTTTACGATGATGTCTGTCTGTCTACCGGATAAATTTTGAAAGACTAATCGGATTTAGTAGCTCTAATTTGGCACACAGTTTTAGGCACCTGAAAGAAAGATCGAGTTCGTTGAACAGCATTTTTTGACCAACGGTTCTGGTTTCAACAACAACAAAATAAAAATTCCATTTTGTGGTGAAACTATGCGAGATACGAAAAAAGATGAATAGACCAAAATTGTGTTTTTGCTTTCATCTTGAAAAATAACATTCAAAATAAACAAATTAAATTTTTGGAAAAACGACACAAGTTACGAAAAAAAATAAAAAGACAAAATTTGTTTAATCAAAAAAGATCTACAAATTTGTTATTGGTCATTTTTTGATAGGATGCGCAGTTTCTGTTTCAATCGTAAAAAATGACATTAAAAATAATAAACAAATTTAATTTTTGAAAAACGACACAAGCTTCGAAATAAAGTTAAAAGACACAAGATACGAAAAAAATTGATAAAATAATAAAAGTTGTTCGCCCATAAAAAATCTACAAATTTTTTTTTAAATTACTTTTTGATAGGACGCGTCGTTTTCGTTTTAACCGTAAAAAATAATGTTACAAAAAATAAATAACTTAAATTTATGGAAAAACAACACAAGATGCAATAAAATGCTTAATAACACAACATTTTTTGTTTTCGATGGGATGCGCGCTTTTTTTAATTATAAAAATAAGGCAATGAAAATACGTCTGTTTCAATATCAATGCATATTATGAATTGTAATAATATACATTTATTGAAAAGATACATTTTTTAAGGTACCTGAGAATAAAAATTAATACAAGATAAAGTACAAATATTAAAGTAATCATGTAAAATAAAATGTATACTTAATTTTGCAATATCTGAATAAGCAGTCCCAGACCGAGGTAGGGAAATAAATATAAAATACATTTTATACGTAGAAAAGTTCGCATTTTGGACAAAATTAAATTCCAAGCACGAGATACGTAATGAGAATGTGTTCGTTAAAGCCGAAGGAGTTTTTACAAAAGAGAATTCACAATCACCAAATCAGAGTTTTCGATGCTTTAACCTTTAATTTTAAAAGGTCTGTGCACAAATGTGGGGGAAGTACAAAGACTGAGCGCGAAGCGCGAGATCCAAAAGACGCGCGTTCAATGTTGCGCAGCAGGCAGATTTTTTTACTGACAATTTAACTATTTCGATTGAATATTTCATCATCTTATAATCAGTTGAAAATGTATCTCTTTGGTTGAACATTAATTTTTTTAACTGAAAATTTAACCATTGAATATTTGGTTGTCAATTTATTTTTTATTGAAAATTCATGTTTTCTTTTAATTCACCTTTTTTGATATTCCAGTTGAAGATTCATCATTTTAGTTGAAAATTCATCAGTTAGGTTGAAAATTAATTTTTTTAACTGAAAATTTAACTATTCTATTTTTTGTTGAAAATTAATCTTTTTTAGATCAAAATTCAACTATTTTCTTGAAAATTCGTCTTTTTTGGTTGAATTCAACTGTTTTTGATTCAAAATTAAAATCTTTTTTGGTTGAAATATCTACTATTACATTATTCATTGAAATTTCATTTTTGTTGTTGAAAAGTCAACTACTTGATTAAAGATTGAACCACTTTGCTAAAAAGTCATTTTTGTTGAAGATTCATCATTTTAGTTGAAAGTTTTACTATTTTGTAGAAAATTGATCCCTTTTAATTAGAAAGTCAACTACTTCGGTAAAAATTGAACTGCTTACTTAAATTTTTTTTTTGCTGAAGGTTCATCTCCTTTGCCCTTAAATTTCCTGTCTTTGGTTAAAAATGCAACATTCTGGTTTGAAAATTGACTTTTTTTAAATTCATATTTTCGAGTTAATAATTCAGCTGTTTTACACAAAAAAAATAGCTTGAAAGTTCAATAATTTGAACGTAATGATTATTTCTGTTTTAACTGAAAAATCTTTATTTGTTGAAAATTGGTCTTTTTCGTAAAAAAATTAATTATTCTGTTAGAAAAATCATCTGCTTGGTTGAAAATTTGACTATTTTGTTGAAAATTTGACTATTTTGTTGAAAATTCGTTTTTTTGTTGAAATTTAATTTTTTTAAATGAAAATTTAACTTTTACATTTTTGGTAGAAAATTTATTCTTTTAGTTGAAAATCCAACTATTTGTTTGGAAATTTATGCACTTTGTTGACATTTTTTTTAGTTGAAAATTCAACTATTTGTTTGAAAATCTATGTATTTTATTGAAAACTCCTCGTTTTTGGTAGAAAATTAGTATTTTTGGTTGCAAACTCGTCTTTTTGGTTTTTAAATTAATCTTTTTTCGTAGAAATTTCATCTTTTGTGGATGAAAATTTAACTACTTGGTTAAAAATTCAACTATTTTGTTAAAAATTTAATCATTTTGTTGGCAATTTTAAGTATTTTGTTTAAAAGTCATCTCTTTTGGTAGAAAATTCCACTGTTTTGTTGAAAATTCGTCCTTTTGGTCATCTTTTTTGGTGCAAATAAATAACTTTGAACTTTTAATCTGAAATGGTTTTACTTCGTTTATAAAATGTTCTGTGTTAAAAATGTTACAAGATTAAAATGCTGGTTATCGAATATTGATGGTCAGGGAAAATGAAAAATTGGTCAGGTCAAAGTGAGGGAATTTTGAAAATGAAGTTTTGTGGCCTCCTGGATTCAAAATGCAACTTACCTCGTCGCGAAGCGGCAATTGAAAAGGAAATCCTTAAAGAAAAATAACTGAGTTCGAAGTATTCTCGTTCGTTCCAACTGCTTCACCCGCCTATACAACAATGGATTTAAATCTTTCACGTGGAAAAGCGGATCTATTGTCATTTGCTCCAAAAGTCGGTAGGAAAAGTTTGAGACTGGATACCTAAATTCAAATTTTAATGTTAATTCTTACTTGGTTATTAAATTAAACTTTTAAAAGTTAAAGCTTGAAAAATTGGAATATGAAACTACCTGTTGAAATCCCATTTTGAAAGGATTCTTCCAGGTATCAAAGCCACTTGATTCGCATGGCAGCCAGTACAAAAATATCTTCCTAAATATTCACAATAGCGAAATCTATTCGCGTATTCCACCGCTACTTTCATTCCACAACCAGCACATCTGTAGTTCTGTTTTGCTATTAAAGTTCTTCTCCTGTACAAATATTATTTAGATTTTAGTTGAAGGGGGTCTAGCGATTTTGATGAAACTTTTTGAAACTTTAGTGTTAAGTGAGGGAAGTTTATGATTAAAATGGTTTTCCAACATTTTCCAAATTCATGGAGGTACAGCGAACAAATGTTCTTTCTTTCCTTTATCTTCTATCTTCTCGTAAACAACTTTCCTAGACTCGGTATCTCTTGGATTTGACGCGGCAGGGTGTGTGCAAGCGAAAAAGTGTTGATAAGTGATACTTGATCAAGATACAATTTGTTAATTTTATAAACAAATTCTGTAAAAAATGCTGTGCACATCTATAGGCAGAGAAAAATCGTCTTTTTCCTAATTTTTCTCTAAATTATATTGCCAGTACTGTTTAGTTGTTTGTTTATAAAATTAACAAAGAATATCAAATCACAAATTTTTATCATCAAGCTTTACTGGTAACATCACTTTGAGAATAATTAAGATGAAAAATGATATATTTGTACTTTTAATAATCTACAATGAACATTTGTTTATAGAATGAATAAATTACATTAAATGAAAAATTTTCATATTAATAGACATAATTGGAAACGTAAATTTCAAAGAATTAAAAAAAAGGGTTTTCTATCTATAACATACATAATGTGTATTTATTTATATAATTTGTTTTTTAAACTTAACAAATAATATCAAATGACACATTTAAAGATAAAAGCAAGTAATTTTATCGTATAAATATTACTTCAAAAACGAACAATCCATAATAATATTCACTATTTGATATTATAATTTACTTATAACAAATAACATTACTTATCAAACCTTTTTCGCTTGCATACACCTGTTCACGCCAAAAAAGGAAAGAATCAACATTTTTTCGCTATTTGCATTAACATACAATTTTAAACAATAATAATTCAAAAATCGCTTGCAATTTTCAATTTTTCTAAAAAACCCAAATCTAAAATAAATTGAAAATTGCGTTCTGAAAGTTATTTTTAACTTCGTTTTTAATTAAAAATATGTGTTAAAATGAAATATTGAATCCAATTTTCTTATTTTATATTTTTTGAGCCCCGTTTTGAATTTTTTTTGATTTTTGAATTTCATTAAAAAAGGTCTATAAATTATACGCTACATCTGCAAAAATCATTCAAATTCAATCAGTGGTTTGGGAGATATTGTGGTTTAAAAAAAGTCGGGTCTCAAAATTCAAAACCCTGTAACTCCCTGAATTAAAAAAATAAAAATAAAACCTTTTAACCATAAACTTGACTCACTTAACATTCCGCGTGCTTAAGCGACTCTTAAGCGTCCGAATGAAAAAAAATGTATTTGTTAATGTCTTCTGTTCGGTTTTTTAATTTAAATAAAATTCATCATTTTGAAAATGCATGCCATTTTACCTATAGGCGAAACAATTACGACGAATTTTTTGCTACACTCTTTAGTAGTAAATTTTGTTTTCACAGCGACAAAATAATTAATGAAATGAAATAATGAAAAAGAAGAAATTTTAAGTTCAGCACGTTTAACTCTTTTTTAAAATGTGAAATTGAATTAATTAAACATCACGCTTTCTGAATATTTTCAAAAAATTGTAACTTGCATAAAGTTTTTTGTATGCAATTCTAAAAACTACAAAAATTACAGAACATACGAAGGGTGGATATTCAAAGTCGTATAACCGCCATTTCAAATTTTTTACGGGAGAGCGGAAAAACGCTCGCATTTCTTGTAAGCCAGTTACCGAAATGCAATGTTTGAAAAATTCTCACAATAAAACTATTCCGAATTTTGACTTGCTCTTGTCGCTGAAATGACGGCATCAGCTTAGAGCTTCGAAAAAAAAAATAAAAACAATTTTGAAAAATTGGCGGTTATACGACTTTGAATATCCACGCTTCATACATGTTATCATTTGTATTACAAAGAACAGAATGTAGTAATTATTAATTTAATTAAAATTATTTTAATTTTTAAACATAAAAAGCAAATTTTTGCTGAATTTAAGTTCATTTCTGAATGTAAGGTGTAAGATTTTTAAGTATATTATTTTTTAATGTGTAAATATTATTTTATATAATTTTATTATTCTAAAAAATTGCAAGGCTGAAGAAAGCCTGTGAATGAAGAATTTACTTACACAGGTGGTAGATGTTGCGTAAAAATAATTTGTGGCCTAGGTGGCGCCCATTCTATAGTTCCTCGAAGTGGGATTGGTTGACATGAGTCCATCACTTGATTCACTTCCATTTCATCCAAGCTCATGGACCAATTTTTTGGCAAAGGCAGCAACTGCAAGAATTATTGTTAATATTATTGAAAAATAGTATTTTTTTATATTCTTTTTCAGTTAAAGAAATATTCTACCTGTTGAGGTGCATCTTGCTCTGATACAAGCCATTTTAATTCACTCGCTCGAGGCAAATGCTTTTGACTAAACCTACTAATAAGAGACAAGGCCACTCCTTCTGCTGAAATTGTACTATCAGTTAAATTCGACTCTGTTCCTATCCTTGGAGAAGAGCCGAACAAATATTCCGCATCCAACGAAAGTGTTGAATCTGAAATTCCTTAAGTTCAAATTGATTACATTTTTAATATAAATTAAAAGATAAAAATACTTCACGGATATTTTTATTGTGATTTTTAAACCCACCGGAGTGTCCAAGTTGTGAAATATAACGCGTGTCATCAATTTCCGATTCATCTACATCCGTGGAAATACTATCTGATGGAGATTCAGGAGAAGTAGATAGAGAACTTATACTCTGATCTGTCGTGGTTGCTGAAAAATTATACACATTTATTTATTCTATTATGTAAATATAAGGTAGTAATCACTTCAAAATTAAATTTAATATATCTTACTATCAGTCTTTCCGTCACTCAAAAGATCGCGAACAAACGCTTCACCTTTTCTTTTTTCTTCCTGTCTTTGTCGACGTCTAAACCGAATCCTTTGCTTCAAATGATTTATCTCCTCGTCACTTTCCTCCACAGTTTCTTCAAACAAATTCAGTTGCCTGTTACATTTGACCTATAAAAATACCAAATTTGGATATAGTTTTGAAATTTGCTTACATTAGGATGGCTTTCAAATTAATTTTTCTATTACAGAGAGGCCACTGACCGACAAAACCGAGAATTGGCCTGGTATTTTGAAAACTGAGAAAAAGCCGGGAAATATCCCGGAAATTTTCAGATTTGTTTTTACTTTTGCAATAAATATCGTCTCGCTCTTCGAAAAAAATGCGTGTTGCAATTTCCATTAAAATATCGAAGATCATTTTTTATTTAAGATTTTAGAGTTAATGTGTCGTTCAAAAATGAGTGTTCCTTTTATACTACATGTTTAAGAGATTAAAGCCCTTGTTGATGGAGAACGAAAGCTTCCTTCTTAGATATTTAACAGCAGTAATTACATAGGCAACCCAAATTAATTATAATTAATCACTAATTACCATAATAAAGTTGTAATTTAGGGATACTCTAAATATTTCGCAAATAAATTTAAAAAACGCTTTTCCAGAAAAACTGATTCCCCTTTTTCTCGTATTTTCGCCTAAATAAGTAATGAATTAATAGGACTCAGTAAGAAAACATGCAACTATTTTTGGTTGAAAGTTGATTATTTTTAATTGAAAAGTTTACTATTATACTTTTTGTTCAGAATTCATCTTTTTTTTGTTACAAATCCTACTATTTTTATGAAAATGTAAATATTTTTTTCAAAATGCAACTATTTTTTTTAAGTCACCTTTTTTGGTCAAAAATTCAACTACTTGATTGAAAGTTGAACTGATGCGTTAAAATTTTATTTTATTGGCTGAATATTTAACTATCTCATTGAAAATTCGTTTTTGTTTTTGTTGAAAATAATTCCTTTTTGGTTAAAACTTAATTCTTTTTATTTGAAAAATCTACTATTATAATTTTGGTCATATTTTTCAGTTAAAAATTCATCGTTCTGGATTCAAAATTCAACTTTCTTATCAAAAAAAGGCTTCTTTTTGACTTTAAAATTCAACTATCTAGTTGAACATGCAACTGTTTTTGGCTGAAGTTTAATCTTTTTTTTTATTGAAAATTCCATCATTTGGTTGAAAATTCATCTTCGCAGGTTGAAAATTCAACTTTTTTATTGACAATTCGTCTCTTTTGCTTGAAAGTTTAATTATTTGTTTGTTTCGCTGAAATTTTTTCTTTTAATTTCAATTACTTGATTGAAAAGTCATCTTTCTTGGTTGAAAATTAAATCTTTTTTTGAAAATTCCCCTTTTCGGGTTTAAAAGTCAAATGTTTTCTAAAAAAGTCAACTTTTTATCTAGAAAACCCAACTCTTTTGTTGAAAATTCATATTTTTTGGTTCAAAATGCAATATATTTCGACTTGAAATCAAAGGAATATGCTACCTAAATTAATGTTAGTTAAAAAAAAAACATTCTCCCATTTTCTTTACAAAATCACCCTATTCCCCTGTTTTGAGAGCATTTTGGAATATGAAGTCTAAAATGTTTATTTCTTTTCCAAATTTATATTATACAGTAATTAGTATTAAATAATAAAATTATTATACATGTCTCCAAGTAAACCAAGAAAAATTTAATTTTTTACCGGGAAATAGTCTGGAATTGTTTTAAAGTTTGAGTAGCCACCTTGTATTAATTTGTTTGCGAACAAATGTTCGTAGAAAATCCTATCAAATTCTATACACTTTAAATCTTTTTTTAAATCCTTGAAAAAAGCTATATTTCCAGTTTTAAATTGCTAAAGATGGGAGAAATAGAGAAAAAATACGATTTTATGAACGTTTGGAGAAAACTGTTAATTCACCTGTTCGATGGCAGAAATCATAGCCTCAGAAATACTGAAATGAGCATTTTCCCTGTCCAATTCCGCATTCGCCCTCGAAAACTGAGCAGAAGATAAGAAGCTCATGATGCTTTGCCCTTCCAAAGGACGAGGGAAATATCCAGTTGCCATCGGTTGGACGCTACTTCCTCCATCCTCCATAAAACTCTTTTTCGGAGTCCTAATATCTTTTTGACCTTCAACTTCCAAACTCCAAGGAGCCGAGAACTCCGGGGCAGAACCTGCTAGAAAAGAGGATTTCCTTTTCGGAGAAATCGGCATTTCTATTTGCACGGAGTCTGTAACTGAGGACTCGATACTAGACTGTCTACCAAAAGCCATTCGCTCATTCGCAGCAGCTTTCATAGAATCTTCGTAATTCAAAGTATCCGAACTTCCACTGCTGTACTTCTTTGGCACATGAGAATTTTGAGCAACTTTTTTTTTCATTCGCCCTTTCCGAGAAAAACTTTTTAGCTTTGGTGACTTCCTCTCTGGTGACAGAATCCCGTCTTTGACTTCAGAGTAATCAACTTTGATAACTGAGGATAATTCAAGCTTCTTAGAATGCGCGGACACTCTTTTCTCTGGTTTTTTAAAAGCCAGAGTTTCAGTCGAAGTACTTCTTCCCTCCAAACATCCATATTTTTTGTTCAATTCAGGAAAACTGCTCCACGTTCTTAAAAGCGTTCGACTCCTTGCGTTTTTTTCAATTTCTTCTTTCGTTGGTTCCGGCTTTTCTACAGGAAAAACTTTCTTCGAGTAAGCAGAATCGTGAAATATAGATGATGAGAGAGCAGAACTACATTTTTGACAAGCAACTTCCGATTTTTGAAATGCCATTTCTTGCTTCGCGCTTCTCAGGTTTACCGGATAAGAAGAGGAACGCCGGTGAAACTTCTTTGGACTGTTTGTACCACAATTCCAGTTAGGTAGGAACTGAAATACAATGACTATTAAGTTCCCGAGTATGACACTATTGTAATTTATTCATTTTGTTTTGACAGGGATCACAGCATTTCCCCTATTCACCTGCGTTTCCCATTTTTTCAATTCCCCTTTTGTCTCCTATTCTCGAAAAACTTTCCATTTCCCCCTTACTCTTTATATATACGACAATTGATGCAATTATTACATTTATTTATTGAATTACACGGGAAATACTCTGAATTCAGTCAATTTACATAAGAACCGTAACAGTCATTGTTCGTTTTACATTTATAAAATTATTTTTATATTTGGAAAACTGATACGTTGATTTGAAAATAGAAAATAATACAACTGCTTTGTTTACACTGAGTTCATAAATTCTCAAAATTTATTTGTCTTCCACTGTAGTAAAATAGGAACTGCCTCGAGATACGTGAATAATGACACCTACACTCATAAAAGTTTGCTAACAGCGGATTTAAGAGAATATGTACAAATATTTAAAGTGACATGATGTGACATATTCAAAACTAGAATATGCTATTACGTATAGTGAATGTTTAATTTTTATAATTTTATAGAATTATCTATTATAATTAACTTTCTTAAATTTTAATTCAAAATGGTATTAATTAGTTTTTACAAACAAATAAATTTTTTTATTACAGCTACAATATAGAGCAAGACGTACAGCTCTAGGTGCGTCTGTGAAAATAACAAAAGGCATCTCTATAATATTGAAGTATTTAAATAAATTATTTATATATAAAGTACAAAGAAAAGAACAAAATATCATAAAAAAAATATGACTATACACATGTAACAAGTTTCAAATTCTGAAAACTATATTTCATTAAAAATAAACACTCTTTAAAAAAAACTTGAAGCTCTGAAATATTTTAAAACATGTTAAGAATGTGAAAACTGGAGACAAAAGTTTATCCAATATAAAATTGGAACAGTTGAGAAACATATAGTCATTTTAAAAAGAAGTATTAGAATGCGAACAATTTTGAATTCAAATATACAAAGCTAAATAATTAAAAAATGGAATATTCCAAGTTTATCAACTGCAAGGTTAAATGTTCTAACTTCAAAAATTTTAACTCAATCGTTCAAAAATGAGCCACTTGAATTTTAAAACTGTATATTTTTAATCTGTATTTATTTTTTAATCTTACAAACATACATATTTTAGAAGCTCAAACTTGAACTATTTTTCATTTGTTTTTAAGATAATTGGAGAGTGTGGTTTCAAATTTGCATTTAAAGTATTAATTATAGTACAGACGTAATGACAAATCTAGCAAAGAAGTATTTAATTTTTAACGATGGAATTTTTTTTTTTATATTTTGATTATGACAACGATTTTAAACATATAATAATTGTTTATTTACACAATTTTATCTTTTTCGGGACTGTTTTATATCGCCGTAAATGGATTTCCAACGACCTAAGAATATCCCATTCCTAAAAATAGATTTTTTAATGGCAAACATTATAAAACTCATTTTAAAATTATGTAAAAATATAACATTTCTTATAAGATTGTTTTTCTTTCCTACATGTAAAAATTCATATTTAATCTTTCCCCTATTTTCCCCATTTTTCGTGAAAAAATCGCCCTATTTCCCCTTTCTTGGGGTCCTTTTATGCTGTGATCCCTATTTTGACAATGGACAAAAATATTACCAAGCAAGGATCAATGTCAGTCAGAAGAGCAGGCTGATTTTTTTCGACTGCTTTTAAACATATGAGCGTTGCTTCTGCTAACGTTTCCTGACATAAGAACGCCCATGGTTCCAAGCAAGAAAGCAGGTGTTCTTTATCCGACAAAAGCCAAGACAACTTTTGAGAGAGCGAATGGTTCTCTAAACTAAAAATTACATCGAAATTTGAATGTATCCCTTGGAATTTTGAAAAACACCAGTATTTAAAAAACGTAAATATTTTCAAAAGTTTCAAATTATTTTCATACAATTAAGATAACAATCAACGTTTAAGTATCTTCGCAGTAATGTAAAATGTGGCTAAGCGGGGCGTGTGAGAGAAACCGGTTCACCAGCAACTTTATTTTTTATAATTAATTACCTCCTCCTCTGAATAATAAATTTTTAAATTTAGCCATTGCTTTCTTTTTCACAAATGTTAAACTGTATTTTAAATCTTGTTTGGTGCAGTTTTTTTAGTCATAACGAATTAAAAGTGCATTCGTATAAGATGCACAGTTTTGGAAATTTGGTTAGGTTTCATTGTAAAGAGCTGTAATAATTATAAATTCACGAAATAATACATGAATAAAAAGGGGGGTTATCCACAAATTACGCGAAATGATCATACATAGAAAATATAAACTCTGTTAATTAAATAAACGTGGAACCTTATTGAACTTAGTTGTAGGAAATAAAAATAATGTGTTAATAACAATTAAGTTTTACAAATGTACACTTTTATAACTTCTTCAGGGCCCAAAATGTTGCGTATTTCGAAACACTTTGTGCAGTACAAATTTAAAAGTTTTCTACCGAATATTTTGAAAGTAATATAAATGAACTTGAATATTTATTTAACCTATTATTCCTTACTCTATAAATGATCAAAATTCTTATTTACTTTTCACAGGCTTCACATTTTTTTCACCCTTTTTTTCGTTTTTTTACCTCACCCAATAAAAAAATCCAATTATTTTTTGTTGAAAGTTCATTCTTTTCGGTAGAAAAGTCTACTATTAAATTTTTCGTTTAAAATAGTATAATTTGGTTCAAAATTAAATTATTTTCTTCAAAATTCGACAATTTGGTTAAAAAGGCACCCTTTTTAGTGCAAACTTCAAACTATTTGGTTGAAAATTCGTCTCGTTGGCTTGAAAATTCAACAATTTGATTGCAATTTTTTTCTACTTTAGTTTGAAACTTGATTTCTTTTAGTAGAAATTTCATCTTTTCTGGTTACAAATGCAACTGGCTGGTTCAAAATTAATCTTCTTTGGTTGACAATGAACTAGTTGGTGGAAAGTTGAACTACTATGTTAAAAATTCATTTTCTTGTTAAAGACTCATCATTGTAATTAAACGTTCATTTTTTGTAGAAAATTTAACTATTCCGTTTTTTATAAGAAATTTAAGTATTTTGTTAAAAATTCGTGTTTTTGGTACCAAATTAATCCTCTTGATGGAAAATGTTACTATTTGCTTGAAAATTAATCTGCTTCAGTTAAGGATTCAAGTAGTTTGTTGCAAATTCTTCGTTTTTGGTTAAATTTAACTGTTTTTTATTAAAAATTAAAATGCTTTTGGTTGAAATTTCAACTATTACATTTCTTGTTGAACATTCATCTTTTTAGGTTGAGAATTCATCTGCTTGGTTGAAAATTGAACTACTTTGTTGAAAAATTTAACGGTTTAATTTTTTGTTCAAAATTGACCTTTTTAGTTTAAAAATTAACTATTTAGTTGAAAATTCGTCTTGTTTGCAGAGAATTAACCGTGTTGGTTGAAAATTAATCTTCTTGTTTAAAAATTGCAACTGTTTGGTTGAAAATGAATCTGTTTTGATTAAGGTTTCAACTATTTTGTTGAAAATGCAGCATTCTTGGTTTAATTCAGCTGTTTTTGATTTAAAAAGAAAATCTTTTCATGGGTAGGATATCAACAGTTGGTGTAATAGTTACTATTACACTTTTTGTTGAGAACTCATCATTTTTTGGGGTTTCAAAACTTACAAACTCTAACAAAAGGAGGTACGTGGTTCAAAATTCCAGAAAAAAACTTTACGTACTTTAGGCACGGCCTCTAATTTAACTTCCTTCTTGGACTTTATTGTAAAAGACCAAAACAAACGAGCCGCTTAGCCCCATTTCAATCAATTTTAAGTAATTTATTTTAAAACGCTTTTTCTTTCATTTACCTTGTGTAGAGCCACAACATATCTTTCCGATATGCTATTCTAGGCGGTAAATTTGCGAAGTAATCATCGCATTCTCGAATAACTGGCGAGGTAGCTAAAGATGGTTGAAGCCAATTCAAACCTTGGATAAAAATCCAACAATCGGGCTCACCCTGAAAATTGTAAATTTGAATACACTGCACCTTTCTAAAATGTATTCGATGATTCTAAACAAATTTGTCTACTTTTTACCTTATTACTTCAAATCTAATTCAGATTGATAAACTAGGGGGGAAACGTTCTAGTTGGCAGTGTTTAAAACTATCAGGCTTTCAAAATGTGACAAGAACTTCATTCTGATTATGCAGATCAATCAAGAACGTAAGACGATTATCAATAATTTGCACTGACAATAATCTTTAGAAGATGTATAAAATGCATCTCTAGACCAGATGCCTAAATTGAGCATTAGATAATATACAATTAACTAGATTGCAAAATTCCTTGGAAGATAAAATAACAAATGACATTAACTCTTTTAAAGAAAAATAGATCCTGATATTTCGGATACTTACAGTAGGATCAAAAATTCTGCATCCATGCTTGAATATCTGTTCCATTACATTATGTAATCGATTAAGACCTCCATAAACATTCCACACGTTTGAAAGTCCATTATTTAAGAGCCCTTCTACAGTAGATCTGAGATTTTGAAGGAGTTGCCACTGCTCCTTGACTCGAATATTATCGCCCATCCTGGATTCAAAAAATGAAATTCATCAGATTTATCAGTGACAATAATTAAACTTGAAATCGGATTCAGATTTTTATGATAGAAAAATGACTATAGATACGTGTCACTGAATTCAGATCACTATTATAATAATAATACTCTCACACATAACCATCAAATTGACAAATAATATTTTACTTTACCACTCACGAGATAATTTGATAGAAGCAATTTATGTGAATTTAGGAGAAAATCTTAGAAATTTTTTATTATTAGGATACCATATCTACCTTGAAATTAGGGCATACACAAACAATTATTGGAGCAACATTCTAGAACAGCTGATTCTACCATAATTGCTGTCATTCGCTCTCCTGTCAGTTGTCACTTCCTATCAATGCAACAATGCTACGCATTCGCATATTGTAAACAAAGCCACACGAGCTCTTTGCTCTCCTTACTCCGGCTCGCCGATTTCTTCCAACATAAATTCCATTCTATTTACTACTATTTACGCCCCTGAGCAACAACTCTTCGTAATTAACGTAATTATTCATGATTCATTTCTAGAGAAATCGGACCAAATTTTCTGGTGCATACGCCATACAGCCATTTGCATACATCACGTGACATCACGTGTTAAATAGTTGTGACGTAACCTTAAAAGATGGCCGCACACCGGGGCGAACATTCATTGGATTAATTAATATCATCGAAAAAAATGTTTTTTACCAGAAATGTTTTTCAATATTATTATTTAAATTATAAAGGCTATTCAATTAACTAATAACATTATTTTTTTTGTAACGATTTTATTGTATAAGATCAAATTGAATAACCTTTGAAAAATAAAATAGTAAAATATCCAGAAACACTATGGCAAAAAATAATTTTTGCGAATATATAAAAATAAATGCGTCCATGCATTTTGTGCCAAATCAAAGATATTGTCAAATATCCTTGTTTTGTGCTACTGTTTGGCCCTCGGTGTACAGACATCTTGGATATATCCTACACCGGAAGTCGTCCAATCGCAGCTGAGAAATTCCAACGCGCGTGGCTCCACTTCAAAAACTAGTCCGCTTCAGATTCCCTTTAACTTAAAAAAAACCTTGAAAACAATACATAAATTAAATAATAAAAAAGGATCTATACAATTTTGAAGTAAAATAACTAAAATTTCTTTTAAGTGATGAAGTATTGCAATATTTGCCAAAAGCTTTCTGCAATTATGAGGTTAAGTTTAGAAGCTGACCAATCGGAAGGCGCGTTGGTTGCCTTTCCGCGTGACTAGGGCTGGGAAGTTTGGTGTATAACTTACAGTTTGCTACATGAATTACTCAAATAACGGAATTTACATACTTTTTAAGAGGAAGCTGGCGGAAATTACACACAATAATTTTTATTTTTACTTCATTAAATATAAAGAACAACTTTTTGCTAATAGCAACAACATACACCTATTCCTAATTAAAAAAAATAATAATTGTATAAAGCATACAATATGGAGAGCATTTAATTATTATTAGAAAATAAAAGTGCACCCTAATAGCATGGAATAACGTTCCGGGAATCTTCGGAACGTTCCCGGTACGTGCAAAATGTCTGCCGCTTGGGCACGTTCCACTGGACCTGAGGGGAACCTTCCGTTGTTATTTTTAACAATTATCTCGTAAACCGCAAGAGATAAGTAAAAATGGATGTCATATTTGAGTCTTGAGTATACCGCATATATACTACACTATAATAGGATATCCATATCATAGACTGACATCGATTTTCACCTATCACTTACGGTTTACGCGATATTTCTTGATAATAATAACAATAACGGTAATTTATGTTTGGAACGTTCCAGTTGAACGTTCCTGGAACGTTTGCAAGCGGCGAACATTTTAAACGTTCCGTGCTGTATTAGGGTAGAGACAAAGCAAAAACTGAAAAAATTTCTTTTTTCTTTTTATGTTTCTGCTTATATAAAAAGGCATTTTATCAGTTTTAGGCGGGCTAAACCATTTTTGAAGCCAGAAGAATTTTAGTTCCTGAAAATATAATATTCGAATTCTCCTCGTAATAGTATATATTGTGATACAATTGCGGAAAGTAGGCCGTTCCACACAAGTGTGAAGTTCATGTATAGAATTTCTGAAAATAAAAACAAGAATCTAACGACCAAATTTGGATAACTGCCATAAAATGCTCCAACGTTTCGGTGCTCATACAGCACCCTTATCAAGGTAAGAGATATTAGCTAATATTTCTTACCTTGATAAGGGTGCTGCATGAGTACAGAAACGTTGGAGCATTTTATGGCAGTTGTCCCAATTTGGTCGTTGGATTCTTGTATTTATTTTCAGGAATTCTATACATTAACTTGAGTATTGGACGTTAAATAGCATTTGGAATTTGATTTTTATTTCGCATTTAAAATTCTTAAATTTTAGTGTAAAGTTCGCTGTACGAGCAAGAGGTGAATCGAACGGAAATTGTAGGCGAGTCGGAGGCGAGTTGGAGGTGAATCCTAAATGAGCAGGAAACGACCAAAAGATATGAGCCGATATTGCAAGTGTACTGTACAATTCACAAACGATTTATAACTGCCAACTTTAAGCACCTGTTGCGCACAATATTTTTTGTAACAAATGAAAGGAATTTTCAATTTGAGAAACAATAAAAACTAATTTCCTGGAAATTATGGACAATTATAGTAAAATTACCGAAAATTACCAACAATCTGAAAATTTTTGAATATTAAAAATTACGAGAAATTTTGGAAATTTAAGATATTCAAAGCTTTTTGGAATACATAAAAAAAAATATCGGTAATTTATGGTAATGTATCAGTCATTTACGGAAACTTAGCACTTCGAGTTGATCCACTATATCACAGTCAGGGCCGTCTGAACCGTTTCCAATTGGAATGCATAATATTCCGCAATCTCCGCATGTGTGCACCCGCACACTGCGCCTTTCCACTACGTTGCTGGTGTTTTTCAAGCAAGATTCGCAACCGTCTCTCGCCCTTCGCGCTGAGAAATCATATTATAGTGTAGTACGGGCGGACATTTTACACGTTCCCGGAACGTTCCGTGCTATTAGGGATGTCCAAACTATCTCAACAAATTTCTTTCACTCTTGTTTAACAATGTTTCCTAGCACATTCTTTGAGAATCCTCTCATGACTGACTTTTTCCATTAGCGTTTTACCGCATACATTACGCAGGAATTGCATGTCAACCGCGTTAACTTTACTCTTACCCTTTTCTTGGTAGGTCCAGGTCTCGCTACCGTACAGCACCGTGGGTGCAACGTGTAAGTACAGAATTATCCCTACTAAAAAAAAGTCAGGAATCGTCACAAATGGTCTGAAGTTCTGACGATTTCTGAACACCCTGACCATTCCTGACGAGTCTGACTATTTCTGAATATATGCTCATTCCTAGGACCGCACTTAGGTCAACCGAAAAATATTAAAGATTAAAAATACATTTTTTTCAGTGTTGCATATACAGATTAAACAGTTAGAAATTTAGAATCTACGGATTTCGAAGATTGCAGACAGCTACAAATTTTCCTAAAAATTTAAAATTAGGATAAATGTAATGTATCTTGTAAAGAGAAAGAGATACGTCAAAACAGACCAAATTTTCAGATTCACCTTAAGAGTCATTTAGTATATAAATATTAATAATTGAATGAGTAAATAGAGAATATGCATAAACAAATATAAATAACCTCTGGGAAATATGTCAAAGGGATAAGGTTTTATGGCATTCTATCAGTCGTGGATTTAACAGGTGAGCATTGGGCATTTGCCCACTGGGCCCCCTGACGAGATACAGGGGGTGAGGGGCCAAAAAGTATGTTGTAAGGGATGACCACCCAAAAGTGGTCAGAAATGATCAGATGTCCTAATTTTTTTCTGACGATTTCTGAATTTTTTTTAGCAGGGATATATTGAAAATTTATTTTTTATATTTTTACTACATTGCTCCTACACTGCCTCTTACACTCGTTATTATTACAATGTTGAGGTTAGAGCCTGGTTCCATCGCCCTTAAATTTTCTTTAAATTTTCCACATGAATCCGTAGACATTTTCGTCTCGCAAATCGGAAAAATACGTATCGCCTAATTTTTTGTGAAAAACAACAGTTCGTCTCCGAGATTGCAGAACCTGCCTGATTTGAAGTGAATTTAGTGTAGAATTTAAAAAAACCGCTGAAATACGTAAAATTGTAAAATGCATGGTAAATAAAGGTATTGTTTCACGTAGCATCATTTCTGAATTTAGAACTACTTCACCAACAAATAATTGCAACTTCTATGAACTATACAGTATTAATATTTCTAGTAATCAAATATGAGAAAAGTAAATATTTGAAAATAAAAATAATTAAAAGCAACCAGGGGTTTTCACTTTGATTATTGGGAAGATTAATTTGTAAAATTAAATTGAGGATAAAATCTAAAACTCGTTCCCAACTCTGAGCGGGTCGCATTGCAGACAGATGGAGGGAGGGAAAATATAATCAACCAATCCGGATTCAGGACGTATTCGTGGCGCGAATTAGGAGCCACGTCATTGGTTGATTCTATCCTTCATTTTGTCTCTGTGGTTATCCAAATGACCGCTGTGCACGCGGAGTCTCTGGTGGCAAGCTACGAGCTTCTTTCGCTTCCTCATCGCGGGCGAGACGAAACACACTCACTCTCCTCACTGCTCCGCATCACACGTAGACGCGTCCACTAGTAACAAGAATCCGTTTGAATCACACCGATCGTCATGGCAGAGGAATATTTATACGGTAAATATAGCAAGTGGTGTTCACTGGGAGTCCGTGATTGCATTATTGCGTGCGGATCTCGGCTACTTCCGTCACGTCAGCCATTGGAATTTTAGCGGTGCGCTAGTCGCAAGACGCCGGCAAAGTTTCGGCCATTGTGACGAGCCCATTGTTGCCGCTTGGCCACGAGTTTTCGGCGAAGACTCAAATGTTCACTTTTACTAACGTGAATTCTATCGTGATTTGTGTGTGCAGGAATCACCCTCGAAGGCCCCAACGCCTCCGAAGTATGGGACCCAGAGCACAGAGCAGAGGATCCCGACGGCACCAGTCAGCACTTCGGTGGGGACCAGAAACTCATTATCAAAATGGTAAGTACATTCTGTGCAATTTGTAATTGTTGAGAGAAAATGTTGGACCTGGGGAATCTAGTATGTACATCGCTTTTCAAAGCACGTTGAATATCTCATTTCTCTTCTAGTTGGAGGTATTTAGCGTATTTGTGAAGCTTAATTACAGAGTGATTTTCAATAAATGATAATTCAATTAATTTTTTGCTCCTGGCGACACATCCGTGAGTGATTTTGTACTATGTCGAACGTTTGATTACGAACAGCATTTGCGCGCCAAGAAATAGTTCGAGTTTAGGTCGGAAAATCACGCGACTTTTCCGGTAGAGGGGGTTTGATTTAGGAATTTTCATTTAGTGGTTTAGAAATTCATGAAAGCGGGAATTGGAACGGATATGATTTAACGTGTATAAAATGTTGGGGTGGCGAATAATTGGCTTGAGGGTGAGACGGGGAGTTCTGTAATCAATGAAAATTTGTAGGGTTCGTTTGTGATTCATACTTGGCGCCATTTTTACTGTCATGGCCGTCGGCAACTTCCCTGGCTGACTCTTTCTTCAATCGACTCTAGTTTTGAGAACTGGCATTTGAGTACCGGGAATATGAGTGTGTATAAATTGTATAAAGTGTCCACTATCGGAAATTTGGGGGTATCAGAGGAGATTTCTGGGAAGGGGTAAGGGGCATTATTTTAACATGGCTTGAACCTTCCGGAAGAATTTTAGGGTCTGTAGTTCTGAACTGAATTTATGTTATGTTAATAGGGTTTCTTTCAGTAGCATGCAAAGTTTCAAATAATATTTAAGTGTTGAATTTTCTGAAAATTTTGTTTAGCTGTGTATTTTTATAACACAACTGAAAAGTATGATTGTTTAAAAGCGAACGAAACGTGATAAATCCCCTCGACTTTATTTCTCAACATTTAAAGGTGTATTGTAGATTGAAATCCATTGATAAAAATTAAATTTGAAATTGCCTATTATAATCTGCCAGTCACTCATTATATGCGTTCTAATGATAGAAATGTGCCATTTCTTCTTTGAATATGAAATCAGAAATTAGTATTATAGATGTTTACTGTATTTTCAATTAAAAGAAAATTTTAGGTTTTGTAAACTTATATATTATAATCGCTGGGGGATTGTGTTGACCCTCAATAATAAGTTTGATAGAAATTGTTGATGTATGTTGTTAGCTTTAGGGTCATGTGAATTGAAAACAAGTTGCTTCAAACGTTTCGGCACACAATGGTGGCCCTCATCAATGAATTTTATTAAGTCTGTGAAAATTACATAATGTCTTGTAGATACGCAGTTTTACAATTGAAAGTGTCATTCTTTGGTTAATATCTCAGTTGTGAAATTATATCGATTTTTTAATTTTAAATCTTATGTACATTTCTTAATAGCTATTAATAAATCTACCATTTTTTTAACGAAGTACAATTGGTGAAAAAACAATTGCAATGTAGTAAACAATTTTTTAATGTTGTCAAAAAACATTGCGGTACAACTCTTTTGAAATTATTTTTTAGCGGCGTATCTGAAAGTAAATTTTTATTCCCTTGAAAATCGCACTGCAGTAAAAATGCGAAATTAAAAAAAACGTGCAGTTAAATAATTATTCAAATATTCTTTTTAAAAAATTCCTTATTGACGGAAAGTTGATGAAAAAATGTACACAGTAGTAAGAATACAAATTATGAAGAAAACTTCACAAATTTAATAAAATTCACGACGAGGGCCACCATTGTTTGCCGAAACGTTTGAAGGAACTTAATTGTTTTCAATTCACCTGACCCTAAAGCCAAGAACGTGCATCAACGATTTCTACAAAAATTATGTATTTCAAGAGAAACATGCAAAGTATTTGTAAATTATAAAACGGTTTTGCATGTTAAACAAGTTAGGCCTATTTACGTAATTAATCTGTAATCGGAAATTAAAATTTGTCTAAAAACTCATTTTTTTATGGATACGCGTTATACCAAAAAAGAATTTTTGTTGTTCACTTTCTTACTCTTCAATTGAAGACTAGAGTGGCAACTCCGTTAAAGGCGAGTTTCTCGAAATTCTGTCTTTAAGCAATTTAGAGCATTATTTATCGATAAATATTAGGTATTGGTAATGGTTAAACTGCGATATGCCATCTGGTGTCAAACCTCAGAACTAGAAAGTGTGGGTACGATTTTAAAGATGCATTTTAATTTGTTCATAAAAGTGGTTTTACGATCTTTTTGTGGAGTTTAAAATATTTAAAGACATACTAATAATAAGTCTTTATCAAAAAGAAAGTGTTTCAGGTGAAATTCACATCTTGTACAGTGAAAACATAGTTTTTGACAAAAATGTTTTTCTTCACAAAAAAAATTGTACTATTTATTGTGAATTTCAACACGTTGTAAACTTGAATGAACTTAGTTCGAAGCAAACATGAACTCAAAGTAAATTTGTATTAATTTATACATGAAATGTTTACTGTCTACAAAATTTGACCCAAAAGTTAGGTTAGAATTCGTATTTCAATCCCGGTCGTCTATTCATATTCTTGGCATAGTCTGGATAACATTTTTCGCTACATACCTTAATTAAAGTTCATTTAAGCTTATAATGCGTTGAAACTTACACGACACAGTAAAATAATTGTTGTTTTTTTTTTGCTTAGAAAAACATTTTTGACAAAAGTAAATATGACATAAGAATGAGAACGGGATGAAGACCATTCATTTCTTCATTCTTGTATAACGGAGAATACATATTATGCAGTTGATGAATATGCTCTAAAAAGGCTTTACTTTGTTATAAAACTGGCATTGTGATAAAAACTTGTTTTCCTACCAAGAAAAAACAAATACAAAATGTTTCATATTTGACTTCTTCTTGCAGTGGCTTGTCCTGGAGACGTCCGTGGTGGCCTGTTATCTAATCTCCATGCTTGTTAAACTCCGCTGCTTTTTTATAGGGTTATTTTTAACGTCTTTTCATAAAAATATCTTCCTTATTTATACCGGTACCTCAATATACACCTTACGACTACCTAGCCACGCTCGACCCTCCTCAATATCATTCAAGTTCGGATATATTTAAATTCGAAAGCACTGGATAATGTCCCCGTCTTTGTAAATATTTACTTTGACGGTCCAAAAAAGTGCGATAGCAATTTGGTCATGGCGTTCCTATTCAGTGCAATTCACGAATGGGGGTTTTTTTGACTGCACACTTTTATTTTTATTCAAAACCGGTTCTTTTGATTTCGAAGTTACAGCAGAACGACAAACGGACATTTAAATCATAATTGGAAGTGGGTCCAGTTATTTAGATTTTCACTACGTTTTTTTTTACGAAGTGACTATAAAGTATCGAATTGTTAAAACTTCGAGTCTACGTCATTGTGTCTTAAAAAGCCTGTACGAAATAATTAATATTTTTTTCTACCTTTCAGGCACTCTTAGGTCCGGAGGCTAAGGCTGGTGAACTAAATGTTCTCGAAGTAGAGGCGACAGGACTCAAAGGACCTATTAAAATTCCAATTGCTTTACTTGAAATGGGAAAGACGTCACAGATAATTCTCGATTTAAGTTTTCCTGACCCACCAGTTACGTTCACGTTGGTTAAGGGTAGTGGACCCGTTCACATAGTCGGACATAATCTTCTTGGTAAGTGTCTAATTCCCCTTAAAATACTTCTATCAAGACAATATAAACTTATCACAAAATCTTTGTTCCAAAAGATGAATTCATTTTATTTAAATAATTGTTCTTGGTACAATGATGCATTTTTTGTCACAAAATAATGTTCATTTACACTATTTTAATGCAAACACATTTTTTTACAGGCTCCCACATTGAAGAATTCGAAGATATGGAAGATATGGAAGATGAAATGGAGGAAGAAAACATTGACGATGAAGATGACGAGAAGGTAACGTATTGATTTCTAGGTTTTAATGCTGCTAGAAGGAAGTTGCTTATTTTCTCTTGGATAAAAAAAGACTGAACTGCTATTTGGCATTTGAAAGAAATTCAAGTCTTCATAAAATTTGTATTGCTCTTGTTTACACCGAATTACTTTTCCTTCTTTGTAAATAACAATAGATTCATTTATATCGATTATTTATAGCTTTTTAGAGTTTTAAGAGGAGATAGAATTTTAAGATTACAGATAGTTTGTTTTCTGTTTAATAATAAATATTTGTATAAAAAAGGTAGTATGATGTATTAACGTTTGAGTGAATCAGAAGGCAAGAGTCAAACTTAATTGTTTATCCAGTAAATACTATAGTCGGCAAAATGGTGCAAAACAATTTTTGTGACTCGACTGTGGCTCGTCACCAAATCGATGAATTATTGCTTAAAGTTTTTATTTTTTTCGTTCCCTCATTGATTTCCCATTCCTTGCATTTTTTACGTAGAAATGCTTCAGGATTTCTTTGCGGGAAAATCACATTTATTCGTGCTCTTTATGGCGTTAAACTCGATTAAAGCGGTCTTAGAATAACTGCGCAATTACCAACTTTATGTATTTCAAAATTGAGTAAATTCTACCTATTTTATAGTTAGGTAAATTTTGGTGAAAATTTTCGAAATTTAAAATATTTTACGGATTTGCACGGAAGGGAAATCACGTTTCCATGAAATTGTTTTGAAAAAAAACATGGCTATTAAACTGTAAATTCTTATTGATGTCTTATGTATTTTGAAACTTGAAATATTTTGATCAGAATAGATGTGAGTGTTTAACGTCGAGTATATAAATCAGAAATAAAAATTTCAGGCACCACAAAAGAAAAGAAAGCCAACCGCAGAGGCTAAAAAAAATGGCACCAAACGCCCAAAGACGGACGAAGCAGTAGATAAGTGATATGTTAGGAAATCCATTCCGTATTATTAATTTTACTTGCGTGCATGGATAAGTTTTACATTGACTCGTCTATTAATTAATGATAAACGTCGCATTAAAGTAACGAAGAAACAAATCTGATCGCCATAGAAGATCCTAGATGTACCTCCCACCAATCCTACGTTTTAATTTAAATTTGTTACCTCCACTCTTTTTTGTACAATAAATCATCATTCTAAAACTGCACGATTTCATTCATTCATTCGTCACACTTGACTTCTCCACACTCTTCGCCTTGGTGACGTGCCTTTTACATCTGACAAGAATCGAGAATTGCTAGTCGAGTTTTCAAGTTAACAGCACAAATGAAAGTTATCATGATCTTTTGATTTATTTTTGAGAAAATAATTTTTCTCATATATTAGACGGGGCGCATCAATATTTCCGAAGTACTATTTTACAAAAATCGAGTTGCCGAACAGCCATTTTAGGGTGGCCGTTTGACCGGAAAAACGGGACATTAGAGTGAATTTATTTGTTAACCGAGAATGTACAAATTTTTAGAAGAAAAATGTACTGAAGCACTTGAAATATCATAAATGCCGTATCACAGGATGTAATGCAATTTAAAATAAGTTCGATTTCAACTTTACAAATTTTCCATTCTAGTTCTTCATTTTTAAGCATACATTTTCAATTGAAAGAATTTTCAAATTTAGTATTTAATCATTTTTTAAATTAATTTTACAACGCGAATTCTGAATCTGTTCAAATTTAATTAATATAAGCCGCAGCTGTCTCCGAACAGGTAACAGTGTTCGGACAAATATCTATTTTCTCTTTAACAAATTGTTATAATGTTATAAAAGTGCAGTCATATGAAGGAGATCGACATTTATTTTCTGTCAATACTTTTTTTTATATGTGGCCTTCCAAAAGTGGTGTCCGACCACCGGTATATTTACCCTACATAATTTTACTTTAAGAATTGAACTACATGTTTTCAATTTTTAAATCATTTCACATTAGTAGATTCATAATTAAACACAATTTGTTAATTTTCAGCAATATTTGAATGTATTTTACATCAACAACTATAAATTAAATATTCTTAACTAAATAATTTGAAACTGAATTATGTAAAGTACAAAGTTCTGAATAATTGAAATTTAAGAATTAAATAAAATTTTAAACGTACAAAATAATAACTTTGAGAGATATTAAGTTTTGAAAAATTTTAAATAACTTATATTTTTGAAGATTTCGAAATAAAATTCTGAAGCTTTTCAAGGATTTTGAAAAGTTATAAGATAACAAACATTTCTTAATATTCCTGGAAAAATTTTTAATGATTTTTCGAAAATGGTCAAAATAGAATCTACAAGTTTTTAAACCATTTTTTTTAAATTTTGTATGCTTTAAAAAATTAAAATACGAATTATTTTAAAGATATTTTGAAAAAATTTGAAAAGGTTCCACAAAATTCAAACAAAATGTAGATTTTTGGTTCTTGGGAAAAGTAAAATTTATTTTTAAACAACTTCTGTTTTATTAGTAACAATTGAGCAATTATTATCATGTGACTGCTTGCAATATAAATAATTTAACTTCTAATTTAAAAAGTGCTTTAGAAAGTTAATTCGTAATCGTTTAATTTCTAATGTTTTCACTTATTAAAATTACTTAAAATGGTATAATTTTTGAAAATTTACAAATTGTTTTCAATTTGCGTAATTGAAAATGGTAGATTCTTCTAAGTGCCAATTATATAAGTTAAAAATGTTGAGGTTTAACGGCATTTAATTTAAACTTATTGAATTGGAAAGTGGTAAAAGCTTCAAATGAAATAATTTTTAACCTCAAGAGTTCGAACCTTTTAATTGAAATGGCCGTGAAAAATTTGTTTGAACCGGGAATTTTTTCCTCGATTAAAACGGCCGCCCTGCATTTGTCACAATTTTTAATTGTCCTAGTTCTCATTCAGCGTAATTTTCACATTTTCTACTATTTATTCAGCATAGTATTTATTTAAATGAATTGCCCTTTTTCATCGTTCCCGCACATGTGGGAATTGTGACAAATGGCGAATTCGGCATAACATAAATTATGTTAGGGATATTCCTGCGCCCCATATTGAACTACTATCTGTCTATACTACTACTACTACTACTACTACTATTTGCGCTATAGGACCCAGAGGAAGATGACGAAGACGACGAACCTAAGAAGAAGAATGCCAAAATGTCATCTGCGGCTAAAAACAAAAGTCAGGCTAGCAAGAACAAGAAAAAATAAACTTGAACTTTTAAGA
Source organism: Andricus curvator (assembly GCA_932195095.1). Taxonomy (NCBI): domain Eukaryota; kingdom Metazoa; phylum Arthropoda; class Insecta; order Hymenoptera; family Cynipidae; genus Andricus; species Andricus curvator. Next base: position 134,676 of record CAKNYM010051667.1, on the reverse strand, counting down.
CTACACAAAACGAAAACACTCATAGGTTAGGCTTTTTACAATAAGTCCGTAAACACTATCATCTGCGTTTCAGCGAATATAGTAATATCAGGCAGACGTTGCCCGAGATTTTTGAAATCAACTTTGGCAAATGTTTCCATACAATCAATTTTGTATTACATCGTGATTTTCAATTATTGGAAATATTTGGCGCAAGATTATTATCGACATTTTCGACCTGTTTTTTGAAAACCTCCGACAGAAAGTTTTTTAAAGCCTGCTCTCGAGTGTATGATTATTGTACAAGCGAATTTTCACCAAGCGACAGTGGTGGCTGTTTATACAGGCACTCGAACATTGTAAAATCGACATTTTATGATTGAGCTACAGACATATACGTGTGATGTACTTAAGTGTAATTAAACTAAGTTTGGACAAAGTTTCTGTACTCTTTCAGTATTTAATACAGTAATACTGCCGACTTGAAATCATCAAACCAGACACGGTTGTTTTTTTTTTCTTTATAATGTTTGCTATTTAATTTTCTATTGTTTGTTTCCCCATTAGTCCTTTATCACTCGTAAAGGTTTTTTTTTTAAATTAATTTATTTGTTTTCGAAAAAATCATGGAATGCGTATTCAACCGCCCACGTATATTTTATAACTTATATGAATGTGGATTGTTGCATTCAATTTTCTCCAATATGGTCTTCATGTCGATACTTCGACTGGCAAGAAAATATGATATATTATCGAGCCACATCATAAGAAGGATATTAATTCGTAAGTCAGTAATGAAGATAGGAGATAAATATTTTGTGTGAGAAATTTTTGTTTGAATCAGTGTAGTATTTTTTTAAATCATGCTGCATGTGAGTGAGAAAAGAGGAGGAGGCATAAGAAGTAGTGTGTCTTATAATGGTGTTACCAAAAATCCACGTAGATTTAATACAAGTGAGAAAAGGAAATCATTGTGTTCGTTTATCTCGACATTCATTCCACTTCGATGAAAAATATTTAGAAAATTTCAGCTAATTTTGTAGTGCGGCATTCTGTCTCACTTTCCAAGCACATTTGGAATTTAATCAAAGCGTGCCGATGCGATTGATTGTAGTCTGTACACTAATTTTGTACATATACTATACAATAAATTTCACATAAATTTTAATTCGCGTTCTTTTTCAATTTGATAGAACTTCGAGGATAAGATTACAAACTTATTAAGCAGGGTTGCTACAGATCAGGGAATAAGGATTGTCAGGGAACAGAGTTCGTCCCTTTTTTCACCTAATCCCTTTCTTCTCCCGTCAATTAAAAAATCACCCAAAATCGAGAATTTTTCAAGCGCCAGAGTATTTTAATTCAGTAGAAAACAAGACTGCTTCAAAGAGATTACCTTTAGTGATATCAATTTGATAATTTTGTTTATTTCATGGATATCGACAGCGAAGAAATGGCTAACGATTCAATCGAGAAACTATCAAAAGTTAACTTCTAGGAATTGGAATATATTAAAAATTCCTTTTTCCAGAAAATAAATTTAAAACTTATACATTAGATGTTAATGTAGAATGTAGAAACGAAATTTTGGAAATCAAAAATGATACGTAAAATAAAGTATTAATAATTCAGTGCTGATTGTTGCATGGCTGGGTTTTATATTTATAGGATAGAAAACTGTTGTTTTTTGTTGTTATTAGAAATCAATTTCTTTAACTATTCTATTTTTGGTTGAAAATGCATGTATATTGTGTCGAAAATTCATTCTTTTTTTTTATAGGAAATTAGTCTTCTTGGTTGAAAATTCAACAGTTTAGTTGCAATTTTTGTTCTCTCTTGACTGAATTGTTTTAATTGAAAATTTCAGTAATACATTTGAATATTCCATCATTTTAGTTCAAAATTCATCTTTTCAGTTGAACATTAATTTTCTTAAACTGAAATTAAAACTATTTACTTTTGATTTGATTTCTTTTTTAGATGAAAATTCATATTTTTTATCAAAATGCATCTATCATGTTGAAAATAAGATATTTTTACTTTAAATTTTAGGAATTGGATAAAGCGTTTTCAATTGAATTTTAACATGGTGTTCACGTCAGTTTTACATAAAAGAATATATTTTCCCATTTTCGTGAAAAATCTGCTTATTTCCCGTATTTTTAGAGGGTTTAGTCACTAAACCCTGAAAAATAACTTTCATTCAAAATATTAACATGTTAAAAATTCATTTACTTTGAAGTATATGAATATAAAATAAAAATTTGTTTGAATTATTATTTAATTTCATGGACTTGAGGACCAAATTTAAGAAATGATTAATTATGTTCTTATAGTATTGTTTATTTATTTATTTAATTATTTGATGGTGATGAGATATTATGGAATATCTTGTAATATAATTTGTCGAAGTTTTCTAAATTAAACATTAATTAAATTCCTAAAAACTTGTACCATTAATAGAAATTAATCATCCTTTCGTAAAGTTATTTTTACACATTTAGATATTTACGGGGATTGAAAAAAAATTTACGTAAGATACCCATATCGTATAAAAATTTCTTAATAATACATGAAATCCCCTTTTTACCTGTAATTAAAACACTGAACCGCTGTGATCCTTGAAATTTAAAAATGTTAAATTTTTTAAAAGAATTTTAAGAGATTTAAATTCTGGTCTTCAATAAATTATTGCTCATGTAATATGAAAAAAAGAAACTATATCGATAGTTATATTAGTAAGCTTTTTAATTTAAAGAGAATACAAATAGTTTATTTATGCTTTATTTATCGAAATTGAATTGATTTTTAATCATTCTAGAAAATCAGTCGTCAGTGTTGAGGGCTTAAGAAAATACGAATTCGATTTTTGTAGATATCCTTTTTTTAAAGGTTAATCTGAATTGTGACAGCTTCATAATTGTTTTGTCTTTATTAACCTAGCTAGTTTTTCTGATGATTAAAGGAAAAAATGTTTTTAGTCTTAGTGACGAGAAAAAGAAAATTGTTACTTTGTGAACTTGTTAAAAATATCACTTTCAAAACATTGAAGACCTTTTCGAGAGGCAAAATATTCACAAAATGAAAATTCAAAACCAGAAAAAGAATTGCTTAAATATTTCATAAACTGCTAAAAAATTTGGGAATCATTCATATATTTAAATTTTGGCTCTAAATCAAGGTAATTATTTAAATTATAATTCGATCCTTTCTTTATTCTAATGATCTCGGGCATAACTATTTTAAACGACTTTTTTTTACTTCAGAGGCATTAAATTTTTGTTTATTCGATTTGTTAATTTTTGTATAAAAATTTCTTTAGAAGATTTTCAAAGTCACCAAAGACTTTTGAAGAGACTTCGGATTCTGGTATGCAGGATATCGGATCAACTGCAGATATAGCTGAAACTACTGATAGTACCATTTATCCTTCCTCAAAATGCCAATCATTGGACGATCTATCAATTTCAAAGGAGCAGGTAGAATTGCAACTTTGCACCATTTTTTTATACCTGAATTTATTTTCTACATTTTTCTTTTTTTAGGACAATCAGTTACAATAAACGAAGTATAATCAATATGTTTAAAATCAAAGTAATTACATAGTAAATATTTTCTATCATATTTAAAGTTTTCCGAGTAACTTAAAAATAAAAACAAGATACATTTTTCAAAATTGATGAAGATATTGAAGCAAATTTTATTTTCAAAGTTGGCCGAGCTGAAAAAAACCGTCTCGGAATTGGAAAATATTATTCAGGTGAAAGATTCTCAAATGGAAAATATACAACGTCACAATGAAAGATTATCACAAGAGCTGAAAAAGCAGCAGAGGAGCAACAGGAATATAAAACGTAATTTTATTAACTCTAAAAAATTAATTAAATAACACGAAAAACTTGAATCGAAGAAAGAACCAAAGCGACTTTCATGCGAAATTTCAAACTGCCCTTACGAAAAAATGTAGGAAAATCATAATAGTGAATTTCCTATAACTTTTTTGCGATTATAGGAAATTGATTGTATAAGATCATTTAATAGAAAATGCCTTAAGGCTAATCAGTATTAGAATAAACAATAAAAAAATAATGAAGGACTTAATGCAAAAAATAGACAAATTAAAAGGCAAAAATCTGAATGTCTTTGATATCTATAATTGCTCGAAGTTTCGTTGAAATCTCATGATACATTTTAAAATATTTTGAAATCCCTTGAGGATGCGTTAAATTTATTCCCTAAAGTTCTCTAGAAATCCCTTGAAATCTGTCAAATTCCCTTGAGTTATTGTGGCATTCTTTTAAATTCCATTATAGAATCCTTGGATACCCTATAAAATTCTTTGATATCTCTTGAAATTTTTTAAATCACTTGAAATTCTTTGGAAGCTTTTAAAATAACTTAAAATCCTGTGAAAGTTTTTTAATTTCTTCATATCCTTTGAAATTGTGGAAATCCCTTAAAATAACATTTATTTTATTCCCTAAATTTCTCTAGAAATTGTTTGAACTCTTAAAATCCATTGAAATCTTTGGAAATCGTAAAAATCCATTAAGAACGGTAGAAATAATTCGAAATCCCTTAAAATGTTTGGAATCGCTAGAAATTCCTTGAAATTTAATTTCATTTATTCCCCAAATTTCTCCAGAAATCCCTCAAACTAGAGGTTAAAATCTTTGGAGATGTCACAAAATTCTTTAAAAATCCTTAAATTTTTTTGAAATTCTTTAGAATCTGTTAAAATAACTTACAATTCCTTGAAATAATCAAAGATCCTATAAAATCCCTTAAATCTCGTGAAAATCCTCTAAAAATTGAAAAAAGATGAAGAAACAAATAACTACAAAATAAATTCGAAATAAAGTGCAGTGTAACTTTTTTCAAATTCTTGTGACTTTTTTAAAATTTATTTTTGTGTTATTTGTTTCTTTTTTTTTTTAATTTTAGAATAACCAGAAAAAAATTTTTAAAATTCTTAGAGCAGCGAGTGAAGAACCAGTGTAACCAGCGGTACATACTATAACTTATTTTGGGTGTTATACTTTTATATTTCAATTATCGCACCAGGAATGCTGCCAACCGTACACAGTTCAAATCTATAAACTTTTCTTTTATCATTTTTGAAGACATTTTTTGATAAATAATTATTACATTTAGTAATTAACTCTCTACATTAACTATTCCCGATTTTTCATGAATTATAATAATACTTTAAATACAAATAATCCCTGATTGTTGATATCCCCGAGTACAGTTTTTAAATCGTGGTTGCCTAATGGTAGGGGTTCATAGGGATGTGGATAATAAAGAAATCTGTAATTTTGTATTGATCGCGGGAAAATTCAAACGATTATAACTGTTGGCAGCGCCACTGTTTACTGTTTTCATTTGGAGAAATTTAATATCAATATAAAATAAATTTTTTTTAAGCTTTGTAGATATATAGTTCTTAAAAATTGGAATTGATTTCCTGTTTGTTATGACATAAAATGACTACACATACTAAGGCGGTTCACGAAAAATGTAATGAAATATTGTTTCTGTGGAAATTGTCTTCAATACAAGGCACACAATATTAATTTTCTACATCTAGGAACACCAAAAATATTTGGTCTACGCTCGCCGAATCTCGATGAACCTACGCAGATAGCACAAAAAATTCCGTGAAGATTTCCTGAAACTTGCATTGTAAGGTGGGAATATTGCATTGAAATAATTAAAATTTTTATTTATTTTTTGGTTTTTCTTTTTTTTTATAAATATGGGAAATAATCACGATACGTGTGTCTGGTGATATATTAGGAGTGTCAAAAAAACTACTGCGCAGCCATAGGTCTTATAGAAAACTACTGCGCACCGAATTAAGTTAAATAAATCTTCCAAAATGTCCTGAAACTTGCCATGCAACATTCTCTCACAAGCGGACATTTTCTTGATTGACTGAACCTTGCCCTAACCTTTCAATGCAATATTCCCAAATTTACATTGCAAGTTTCAGGAAATCTTCACGGAGTTTTTTGTGCTATCTGGGTAGCCGCCCTTTTTCATTTTCCTTGACCCACTGCAAGACCAAATGGTTTTACACTCGTATTTAAATTCTGTTTAATAAAAAAGTGCCTTCTATAGGCACCGCTGAAGTATTACGTCTCGTTTTTTTCGGACAATTTTGACCCCCCCCCCCCTTGGAGACTTGTTTTTCGTTTGTAATGTATTTTAAAATTTAATGCAATATAATATGTATAAATATTCTAAGAGATCAATTCCATTTCTATTTAAACAATTCCAAAATTTGTACGCCATGTTATAGCATAAGAATGATTTTTTATTCATATATCTGGAGTGAAAAAAAAGGGAAAAGTATACGTTTACACTTTGACCACAACTCCTGCTATTTTAATTGATTTAAGAAAAAATTTGAAAAATGAGAAAATAGATGGTAATATATAATACATATATTCTGAGTTTCGTTCTTGGTAAACCACTGTTTATTAAAAAAAATATATTTAGGAAAATAGAATGTTCCCATTTTTGTCGGAAACAACGTAAGATACAAACAAATCTTTAGATAAAAGTTTACACACCTAAAAAAGTTCTACAGAAAATATCTCCTGCTCCTCTTGCATTGTTTAAGAAAAATAATTATTTTAAACAAAATTTTACCGGCCTCAACAATGTTTTAGCCCTCATAAAACTGGGATATTTCCTCAGGTAAGATATTTTTCAGGGCGGTCAAGGTCATTCTTGAAGGAACTTTCAACAAGAAATTCAATGGTGACCTTCATTTTGATCTTGACCATGACCTTTACGGTCATTTCAAGGTCAAATTGATTTTTTTTAAACGGGAACCTCTATTTTTGACCCCGGGAACTGAGAGAGCGGAAAATCTTAAAAATTGGTGACTTTGACCTTCTCTATGACCAGAACCTTCACCAGGACATTTTCTTCAAAAATGCATGCCAGTCGTGTCATCCTGCTGCACGTTGTTTGACCTTGCCCTGACCTTTCCAGGTCAAATTTTCGATTTGTCAAGGTCATATCTGGACGTAAAATTTTCCGCTCTCTCAGTTCCCGGGGTCAAAAATAGAGGTTCCCATTTTAAAAAATCAATTTGACCTTGAAATGACCGTGAAGGTCATGGTCAAGATCAAAATAAAGGTCACCATTGAATTCCTTGTTGAAAGTTCCTTCAAGAATGACCTTGACCGCCCTGAAAAATATCTTACCTGAGGAAATATTTAGCCGTCCCGGGACTTTTTGGACACCCGGTATGTATAAGGGAGGCATCCTAACAGTTTTATGGGATTTTAACCATTTTTGAGGGCGGGAATTTTTTTTTAATATAATTTTTTCTTGCAATAGGTATATCACAAAAAAGCAAGATGTATTTTTTGTAGAACTTTTTTTAGATTATATGTAAACTTTCATTTACATATTTTATTGTACCCTTTGTAAAATTTTTTACAATGTGAAGCAGTGGTTTGACAAGATCGAAATTCAGATATGTAGTACATATTACACCCTAGTTCCCAAATAACAATAGAAAGTTTAAAAGTGGAGTTATTGAGAAAATCCACTTTCAAGAATTGTAGAAGAACAGCCGCTATTTTGTTATTAAACATTAAAAAAAAAAATTTTGAATCAATTTTTGAGAATTTGCAGGTAATCTTTAAATGATTGCAACAAATCAAAAAAAAAAATTTCTGATAAAACTGTGAAATATCACTGATAGAAATGGTGACGTTGATTTAACCATACGATCGTAGGCTAAAAAATTACGAGGATATTTATAATATAATACGTGTAATTCAATCCCAAAGAGTATGAAATGCACTTACTGAAATATGGCAAATACAACTTATTTATATTTGTGGTACAAAGCCTTAATACATGTGTTGATATTATATGAAATGTGTAATTCTATAAACATTTACCTGAGCGAACTATTTTGAAAACGTTGTCCTTTAGCAATACCCTTTGAATGACTGATTTACCCGACTCGGTTTGTTTTGTTTACAACAGGCACATCTCAATCGCGCCTGCGCGTCTGCCTTCATAAGCAACAAGAATCGGATAGCCAAAACAGACATCCTGTATGGCTGTATCTATACCAGCAATAAAATAGGGTTCATCTAATCATAAATATTGTTGTACCGCTTATTTATTTCTATCAGTGATGTGTTCCTGTATTTTCACCATAGAATGATATATCCAAATGCCAAATCATTCTGACAACCTAAGCTGGACCTCTGCCTGAATTGAAATCATATTGGACAAGATAAAATTTGCGTTTTTCTGCTTACTATTGATCATTCAAATTATGTGATTCTAATAAAGTTTATTTTCTTCTAGAACAGCTGGATGATGAGAGATTCTTTTATCAAAAGGAAAAGGATCACTTTAACGAGGAAATGCAAAATCACAGAGATAAGTGTCCTGGACGTTCTTCAAAGTATCATCGTCTTGAATTTGAAAGAATAAGAGCTCTTTTAGAAGAAGAGAATAAAAAGTTAAAGGACGAATTAATTGAAAAAAGTCAAACTACATATAATTTAGGCATCAAATTTTTAAAAATGAAACTTGAGAGAGATTCTGTTCGCGAAAAATTAGATCAATTAACGAAAGAGCATTTACAAGTGATGGCTGAAATGATGGAAAAACTAGATGAGGCAAGAGAGGAACTTAATATAATAGTGTCTATGAAATTTCAAGATCCACTGCCCATAAGTAAAGCAAAATATCTTCAGGTAATAAAAAAAGAGAGAAATATCCCCTTATTAAAAAGTTGTAGCGCGAGATCTCGGATACATAGCTGTTCTCAGTTTATTCTTTGCTGAGATTTCAAAAATATTTAAAAAAAGTCGATTTTCAAAGATTTTGAAAACAAGAGCTTTTTAAGAACTTTTAAAAGGTTTCAAGAGAATGAACAAATTTCTTAAGATTCCTTGGAATATTTAAAATTATTTTTGATTTTGATAAATGAAATTTAAGAGAACATTTGAGAAAATTTCAAAACAATACAAATGATTTCCCAAAATGACGAAAAAGTCTGTCGAAGATTTTAAGTCAAAGTTTTCAATTTTGCAAGATTATAAAATTCAAAAAAAAAAGATTGAAAAATAATTTTAACTTGAAAAGATTTCAAATTTTTTTCAAACACAATATAGATATTTAAAGATTTTGTAAAAAAATGTAGAAACTTTTTGAAAATTAAAAATATTTTGAAAGTTATCTAAAAATTGGACTATTGACACATCCCGAAAAATAAAATTGTAGACACTGTGAAATTCCCAAAGAAGAAAATATTCGAAATAGAAAATTCCCGAAATTATAAAATTGCCGACAATTTAACATTCTAAATTGGAAAATTCCGGAATAATACAATTTCTGACAATATAATATTACTGACTTTGAATATTTTCGAATTTAAACAATTAAAAAAATGTTTAAATAATAAATAAATAATAATATCTGATAATTTCATAATTAGGGAGTTTCCCTGTGTTGGCAACTTTACAATGTCAGACATTTTACAATATCGGCAGTTTTTTTGGGGGATTTTTAAAATTCGGTAATATCATAAATTTTATTGTCGGCAATTTTTCAATGCAAAAATTTAAAATTGGCAGCAACTTTCTAATTTCTTATTTCAAAATTTTCTTATTCGGAAATTCTTCAGTATTGGGAATTTTATTTTTCGGGATTTTTTAGTCATACCCTAAGCCCGAAAAAAATCTGGAAGATTTTAAAATCATTTTTTTAATTTTGAAATATTTTTCAAAATTTTAAGAAAAATTCGTGTCAGTTTAAAAGATATTTTAGCAAACAAATAAAAACGGTTAAATCAGCCAGAGGTTAATCAAAGAAATTAATTTATTAGTTGAAGCACACAGCACTTAGATATTTAGAAATTTTAGAAATTTTGCAGAAATTAAAAACATTTAAAAACTTGAAAATATTTACAAAACTTTATAAAACATTTGGAATTTTTTGTCAAATTGGGTAAAATCCTCTTAAATATATATTTTTCTAATTTTCCTCAAAATTTCTTAGATTCTTTTTCGATCTGAAATCTTTAGAAACCTTTCTAAAGTTTCTTCAGAATCTTAGGAAAATTATATTCATATACAGTTACTTTAAAAACCAAGTGATAATACTTCCCTAAAATCTAATTTCAGCTTGAATTGACGTGGTTAAAAACTTTTGACAAATAAATAGGCATTCTTAATTTTTATTTTGAATTAAAAATTATCTTTTCTTTGAACTGGAATAATTACACGCGCGCGTAGCGTGCGATTGATGATACTAGTATGTAATATGTAAATATTAAATTGTGAATGAGTTATTGCTAAATTAAGAAGTATATAATCACGAGAGAAATAAATATAGACCTGACAATTGATAATTACTGAGATGAGGATTTTTGAATCAAATTAAATTTATTTAAATAATATTTCTGAGTGCATATGTATTTCTTCAAAAAAGAAAGAAAATACTAAAACAAAGTTTCTTTTGTAGATCGTCAAGAGAAATTGCCGCCTAGTACACGAGAATGCAACCCTAAAATTGCAAGTTCAACATTTAATCCAAATTGTTGAGAAATTTAGAAACGAATCACAAAAATCAAAAACTCCAGATATCGATGTCAAAGCCATAGAAAAATTAATTGAGCGTCATCGCAGGTCCCGTCGTCGGCAAAATTCTGAGATGACTTTAAATCCGTAAGCAAATCTTATACTTAAACAAAATGGCTACTGACCATGACCGGGAAACCCGGGAATTACGCTAAAATAAATCTGTTCTGGTTGAGGATTCAACTAATTCGTTGAAATTTCGTCTTTTTGATTGAATTCGACTGTCTTTGATTTGAAATAAAAATATTTTTTTTGTTGAAACATCAACTATGGTTAAGGCCATCTCAGGGTACCACATGATACCTGTGGGCTTAGCTGACCCTTTCTTTTGTCTTGCGCTGGAACTCCCTCGATTTCGAGCTCGGCGCTCGACTAGGCACTATGGTGCTCAACCGCAGGCGCGGATCTACAATGGTGGCTATACCGGCGATCGCCCCCCCCCCCAGAATTTTCTAACTTACCTTCACCTTTTTCTTTTTCACTGAGATATGAAGAAAAGCTATAAAAAGTATGCAATTTCATAATAGCAAAATTATTTAAAAATGGTTAATTAATATTTAAAAGATTGCAAAATATATAAAAGTACCGGCAGCTACCGTATATGCTGGTATGGTACATTTAGATTGAATCTCTATAAACTCTGTTCCGCACCACCATGGAGCTTTTTTTCTTAAATAAAGAAATTAATAACTATTTCCCACTTTTCTACTAAACATGCAAAAGAGGCATGTATTTTTTTTTTCAAATAAAGAAATTATTAACTATTTCCCACTCATATATTGTGAAAAATACATTGTGAAAAATACATTGTTTATAAGGCTGTAAAAAAATAATGGCGCGTCGAACGAGAAAAAGGCCGAGAGTAGAAATTTTTATTTTGTGCCAGAGATTAATAAAACAATGTGAAAAAAATCTATTTTCTTAATTGAGGTTTTTTTATTAATAATAGTTATAAACAATAAGGTTATGAAGAAAGGTTATCGGAAATAACTTGAAAATTATTGCTTGTAGGGGAGCGTAGATTTATAACAAATGCATTGTCTATAAGGGTGTAAATAAATAATGGCGCGTCGAAGGAAAAAATTTCATGAGAGTAAAAAGTTTCATCTTATGTCAGAGATTAATAAAAAAATTTAAAAAAATAAATTCGGGTAATTAAGGGTCTTTATTTATAAAAATTGTTATAAATAATTAGGCAAGAGAGTTTATGAAGAATAAACGATGTTACTAATGGTAGATAGAGGATTTTCAACCGTTTGAGTGAAAATTATAACACTGGCCGGCATGGATACACAAACATGTTGTAAAACCATTTTTAGCATCGCTGAGCAAAAATAAAACTTTTTTGTCTCCTGCTCAGAAAAGTTTGAAACTGATACATTGTCTATATCGAGCTTAGACCCTTTTAAAGAAGAAAGAAATCTTTCGATCGAATTAAAATTTCTCTCCGTGAATTTTTGTTAAAAATAGCCTTTTTTAAGAGGAACTTGTCTAGAATTTTAATTTGTTAATAAAAAATTATCCATGCCGACCAGTGTTATAATTTTCACTAAAACGGTTGAACAGCCTATATCTACCATTAGTAACATCGTTTATTGTTCATAAACTCAATTGCCTAATTATTTATAACAATTTTTATAAACAAAGTCCCTTAATTACCAGAGTTGATTTTTTTGAAATTTTTTTATTAATCTCTGACATAAGATGAAACTTTTTACTCTCATGACATTTTTTCGTTCGACGCGCCATTATTTATTTACAGCCTTACAAACAATGTATTTTTCACAATATATAAGTGGGAAATAGTTATTAATTTCTTTATTAACAAAAAATATACAAAAAAATACATGCCTCTTTTGCATGTTTAGTTGATAAGTGAGAAATAGTTATTAATTTTTTTATTTAAAAAAAAAACAAAAAAAAATACATGCCTCATTGATAAGTGGACTAGGCCTACTGGGGATCACCACGTTAAAAAACGAGCCTTCGAATCGACCTCCATGGTGGTGCGGAACAGAGTTTAATAGGGATTCAATTTAAATGTACCATAGCAGCGTATGCGGTATCTGCCGGTTGAGCACCATAGTGCCTAGTCGAGCGCCGAGCTCGAAATCGAGGGAGCCCCAGCGCAAGAAAAAAGAAACGGTCAGCTAAGCCCTCAAGTATCATGTGGAAACCTGAGATGGCCTGAACTCCTTCTTTATTAAAAATTCATTATTTTTGTAAACAATTCTTAATTTTAGTTGATAATTAAACTATTTTGTTGAAAATTTAATTATTTTGTCAAAGATTAAACTATTTTGTTAGAAAGACATCCTTTTTGGTCGAAAATTCAACTGTTTTGTTGATCCTTTTGGATTGAAAATTGGTCTTTTGGCTGAAAAGTAATATTTTTTGGTTGAAAATGCGGGTAAAGACGATGTCAGGGTACCGTGCCATACCTGGCGGCTCAGCTGACCCTGCCTATTGTAAGGTGCTCGAAACTCAGTGGAGCGTGTAGTGCTCAACCGGAGGCTACAGACAGTTCTTAAATTGTAAGATTTAGGAATATTCTGAAATTTATAATATCTGAGAAGCTACTTTGATACACAGTCGATTGAAAACAATTTTTTTCTTGAAAAAATGCATGTTTCAGTGACAAGAAAGAGGCCGTTCCAATTTTCAACAGTTAAAATACTCAACAGCTTGATATTCAACGGTCGGAAATGAAAGAAAATTGTGAATTGAATTTTCAACAGCTATATTTTCAACAGTTTAATGATTACCTGTGGAAAACTGAAGAAAATTAAATGTTTAATTTAAAAAAACCTTGAAAAAACTTCAAAATTGTATTTTAAAATCTTCAGAATTTTCGAAATTTTCAATAACTGCTGAATACGTTTTAAAATGATTCAAATTTTCCCTAAAACTTTGTAGAAATTCTGCAAAATAAAAAAATTTTCCTAAAAAATTTCCAGATTCTTTTTTTATCTTGATCTTGAAAATAAATGTGCATTTTGTAAGAAATTTTTCAGTATAATAGGTGCTGAGATATCTACGCAGTAGCATACGTTATTAAATTATTCAAAAATTGTATACAGAATTACATACAAAGTTGTGGTTTCGGCTGGTTTAAATGGGGGACTTGATTTAAACCTACCAACGCAACATAATACAGTAGCCTCCGGTTGAGCATCACATCGCCCTGCTTGGGCAGCGAGCTCGAGTTCGAGCGCCTTACAATAGGAACTGGAAGGGTCAGCTGAGCCCTCAGGTATGGCACGGTACCCTGACATCGTCTTTACCCGAAAATGCAACTGCTTTTGGTTGCAGTTTAATCTTTTTTGTTTGAAAATTCGATAATTTGGTTGAAGATTCATCTTCATTGGTTGAAAATTCAACAATTTTGTTCAAAAGTCAATTTATCGCTGTTGAAAATTCGTCTCTTTTGCTTGAAAGTTACATTATTTGGTTGTAAATGCAACTGTTAGTTGAAAATTAAATTTTCGTTGAAAATTCTTCTTTCCGGGTTTAAAAGTCAAATGTTTTCTAAAACATTCGACTTTTTAGCTACAAAACTCAACAATTTTGTTGATAATTCCTCTTTTTTCGGTAGAAAAGTCCACTATTTTCTTTAAAATAGTGGACTTTCGACTTGAAATCTTAGGAATATGATACCTACATTAATGTCATTTAAAAGAATTTATCCCCCTATTATTCCACTATTTTCTTAAAAAATCAACCTATTTCCCCTGTTTTGAGAGATTTCTGGGATGTGAAGTCTGTAATAGCTTTTACGTTATATATTTTTTCTTTGAGTTCTAAAATGTTTAATTATTTTCAAAATTTCATATAATCAAACAATGTAATTTTTGACCGAAAAAACGGAGAAATAGCCTGGATTTTTTTAAAGTTTGAGTGGCCACCCTGCTAAATCTCAGATCATAATTATAGTAATTTAATTCTTATAAAATTCTTCTTTCAACAAAAACTTGAATGTGTCTCTTTCTGAAATGATTTCAACATGAAATTAAGCTTTCTCCGTATGTATTAAGATAATTTTCTAACACGAGTGATTAAATGAATATTCGAGAGAAACACTTGCAATGAAAATAAGGAGGAAAGCGTAATTTAGAAAAAATTAAAGAAATCGTTCTAGGAAACAATGATTTCTTGCAGAGATTACGTCTGTTTCAGGCCGTCTAGGGACAAAATCGAGACGCGTAAGTCTTCGGATATGGAAGCTTGTCGAGCCGTCGACCAATCGGGTGATGCTAAGTTGATATCGAAACTTCGTGCGAAAAATTGTAATACATTTATGGAGATGGAAATGGAGACTCTTTCAAAATCTAATGATAAACTTTTCGTGGCACCAGGAACTTCATGCACTCAAAGTGCTCCTGCAATTGTGCAGACTTCTAACTTCCATCAATATCATTTTGTTTTGGAATCTGGAAAAGTGTTTGAAAAAAATGTAGAACTCAAGAATATGGCGACAAATACGTGAAAAAATATTTTTATTGAAGATAATTCATATTGAAAGAAAGCAATCAAAGAAGGGTTTGCTTTCATTCTGTAAAGCAATTTAATATTGTTTAACTCATTTAATTTTGATCAAAGAAATATGAATATGACTGAATACTGAATAATTCTAGTTGAAAATATATCTATACGTCAGGCTTCTGTTGTATTTCATATAATTATATATCAAATAGTTTCTATTGAATTAAAGGAAAAAAAAAATTTTAAAGAACAATTCGTTTTTCTTTTCGTTATTAAGCTGAAAGATAATTTAAGTTTTTGGCAGTATTTAGTCATTTAGTACGTAAAAAGATTATAAAATTGTTATCCACTTTATTTTCAGTCAAAAAATTAATTCACTTAGTACTAAAAAAATTTATAACGCTCTAGTTCCAAATTATTATTGGAATTTTATTCAGTTTGAAACTAATTTAGTATAATTTCAACGATTTAATTTTAAATTTCATAATTCTAATTTTTAAATTGTTCAGTTTTGAATTATGTTTGCAATCGTTCAATTTTTAATACTTCGTAGATTAAATCGGCTCATTGCTCAGTTTTTCGATTATTAACTTTAGAGGAAAATAATTTTAATTTAAATGTTTGAACAGTGAAAATAAGATTGCATTTTTTTTACCTGAAATCTGACAAACTGTTAGTAAATAAATCTATCCGTACTACATGAAATTATAATTTTCAATATCTCTAAATATTCTACTATTCCAAAGGCGTCATCCACAAATGACGTCACGGGGGGGGGGGGGGCTGAGGAGTTCCTTGTGTCCATTTAGCAAATTAAAAAATTTTAATTATGTAAAATGGATCAGTTTTTTATCATTTTTAATTCTTCAGTCTGGAACGTCAGAAATATTAAATAATTAAAATATATAATGTTCAATCTGAATTCTAGCTAAATATAGCTCATATAATGAGTAATTCTTCCAACAGAGCGCAGCATTGGCTGGAAAATTATATATATATCCTTGCACGCGGGGCTCTACGTATCCGTACACGCGAGGCTCTACAAGGATGGACGAACCCTTTCCCTAGCTGCTCGTGGGAACAACAATGACACCACCAAAACACCAAGAAGTTGTAGATGCGGTTCAAACCGATCGAACGCGCAGAGCACCCGACAATGGGTCGGTAAACAATGCCGATCATTCTAGAGTTCGGGGTGCTGAAAATAATTTAGATGGAAACACGACGACGAACCGGCGAAACGCCCGCATTGAGTGGACGGATCAACTCAAGGATGACTTGCTAGACTGCTAAGATGCCAGCTTTATCCCTGTTCACCGAGGTTTGATGGCACGTATGCACACTCTGTGGTGCCAGAAACACCCAGAGCTTCAGCACGTTTCGCATCAGTCTTTGCGAAATCAAGCCGACAACCTCCGGAAAAATGGATATGTTCGCGGAGCGCTTCCCCAACCGCTGCTTGATCAAGCTGCAGACGAAGATGAGGAAGCGACATTAAGACCAACCACAGAAAGCAGGCACCTTCTGAGAGATGATCGCAATTTCAGTACAAGGAGGAACATTAACATACAAGTCCCTCCCAAGCGCCAAGATCTGGCTGAAATGGATGCCTCCCTTCGTAGAGATATCTCGCAAGAGTCCGACCTCTGGACCATCAATTGCTCAGTGTATGGCGCTGCGAGAGCTTTGGCTGATTGAAATCGAAGGCTAAAACCGACGATGGATCAAAAGACCAAAAGACGCTTGCATCTACTGAACAAGAAGATTGGATGGGCAAGACAGAATGCGTCCCGTGTTCAATGTGTGATTGACTACATAACATCTGGTAGACCGTTCACGGAAAGGGTTCGAATGTTCGCCCAAGAACTAAGGATCTTGAATCACACACTGAACAAGTCAAAGCTGCTGACAATCAAGCAGCATATTGTGGACAAAATACGGCTGTTATCTGACGCAAGCAGGAGAATACAGAAGAAGGAGAAATGGATCAGGGAGGATCAACAGTTTCTCGCTGACCCATCGCGCCTGTTCAGCGATCTCCCTGTTTCTGTAAAATATTCACTCAAGCCCAAGGAGGTAGATACTTTTTGGAAAGAGGTATACAAGATCCCGAAAACACTAGAGTTGAAAGAAGATACTGACAATATCATCCGCTTCAAGGAGTTTTGCGACAAACCCATAAAATCTCAGGAGGAATGTCCACCAATCACTGCCGAAGAGGTGAAAAAAGCACTTAGAGGCACGAAGAACTTTTCTGCTGCTGGACCAGATTGTATCAAGAACTTCTGGTGGAAGAAGTTTACTTCTACACACCAACATTTGGCTCGCATATTCACCTCATATTTAAAGTCGGAGACGCCCATTCCGCAGTGGCTGGTGTTAGGACGCACTATACTCCTGCCGGAAAAAGGCAACTTGTCCAACCCAGAGAATTACAGGCCAATAACTTGTTTGAACACACTGTATACGATCATTACAGCTGTCCTAAACAACAGGATTGTTCGACGAATTGAGCCTATATGGCGAGAGATGTACAAACAACGTGGCTCGAAAAAAGGTGTAGCAGGCTGTCGAGAGAACCTGCTAATTGACAGGCGTGTATGTAAAGACGCTGCAGCCCATCAGCGCGTCCTGTCAATGGCCTGGATTGAATACCGGAAAGCTTTCGATTCAACCTCGCATAGACTTATCATCTGTCTGTTGGAAAGCTTGAAGGTACATCCACACATAGTGAGATGCATAGAGAGATTGATGCCTCTGTGGAAAAATAGATTTACTATCTCATCTAGAAATTATCGTGTGACAACGAACAACGTCACCTTCCAGAGGGGTGTCTTTCAAGGTGATACCATGAGCCCTTTGCTTTTTTGCATCACACTTCTGCCTCTATCTCTCGCACTACAAATTTCTTCTGGATACCTCTGTGGCGGCACTAATCAGCGCGAGCATAAGGTCACACATGTATTCTATATGGATGACCTGAAGATCTATGCCTCTGGTAAAAGCAAACTTCAAACTGCTATAAATATCGTCAAGAATTACACAGGAGAGATTGGGATGGGCTTTGGTTTGGACAAGTGTGCCAAAATTAATCTGAAGAAAGGAAAGATTACTGGCGTTCCCATGGGCCCTGAGCTTGTGGATATAATTGTTATTAGACATCTTAATACTGGAGAGACCTATACATACCTGGCCGTGCCTCAAAGCCGCATTCAGGACGTAACATCAGTGAAGGAGTCTCTCCGAAGCAGATACAAGCATGTTCTTCGACAGTTTTGGTCTTCCAATCTGTTGGCGTTGAACAAGGTATCTGCGACTAACATGCTTGCCGTCCCGGTTCTACTCTACTCGTTTGGGTTGGTTCAATGGACGAAAAACGAGCTTAAGGCTCTTGATGTCGCTACACTTAGCATCATGCATATGCATAAAAGCTTGCATATCAATTCGTCAGTTCCGCGATTATACATTTCACGCCGTCAAGGCGGACGCGGACTTCTGAATCTCCAGTGTCTTCATAACCGAATTGTTCTAACTACAGCTTACATCGTTGCGAATGGCAGAGATCCTCTCCTAAAAATGGTCAGGAACGACGAGATGATTGGCGAAAGAGCGTTCCTTTACAAAGCTGCGAAGCAAGCGGCCGAGACCCTTGGCCTGAATTTTAACATCAGAAGTAAGGAAAGTGCATTACTCCATCTAGATGCTTCACTTCTAAAAGCCGAAGTGAAGAAAGCAGAAGTTGAAAAATTTCACCATGAGCTACTCGACAAGAAAATGCACGGAAACTTTCACAGAAATGTAGAAAAACAGTCTTTGTCGAAGGAGCAAATTTTTGCTTTCCTCAGATCATCAAGGCTTAATACAGGTACAGAGGGTTTTATTTTCGCATGTCAGGACAGTGTCATTTCCACCTTAGCATACCGTGACCGCATTTTATGCCAAGAAGTTCCCAGTGATAGGCGCAGAGCGTGTCATGCACACGCTGAGTACCTAGAACACATACTATCGGGGTGTCCGACCCACGCAGGAATGACGTACATCTATAGACATAATTTGGCCCCAAGAGTGCTTCATTACCATCTTTGCCGCTCTTACGGTGTTGGCCGCGACCCTGCCCTGCCGAACGCTCCAAAGGAGATAGAGTCGATTGTCCGAAACGAGAAGTGCCAAATTTTCTGGAACTACGATTTTCGGGCAGCAGTCTCCGTTGCGCACTCGAGGCCTGACATTGTTCTCCAAGACTTCGAGAAACGAACTATATTCGTGATCGAATTCTCGGCTCCGTCCGAATACAACATCACTGCAAAGGAGAAAGAAAAAGAGGAGAGGTATGAAGACCTTAAAAGAGAGCTACAACGACTGTACCAAAAATATTCCGTACAAGTAATTGTCCTTGTGATAGGTGCTCTCGGAGGTGCGAAACTATCACTGGTTCGTAACCTTAAAGCCATACCCGCGTGCCAAAAATATGCCAAGGCACTTGCGAGATGGATGCAGAAAGCTGTCATCCTTGGGTCGCTTCGTGTCCTCAAGACACACGAGGGTTTCGCCGGCCTGTCGTTGTGATTTCGTCGTTGCCTATGACCACCCATCTCACGGTTGTGAGACGTGGACATAGGTGTGATTTACCGCGGTGCTACTGGGGGCTATTGACATTTTGTTGGATGGCAGTTGCTCTTAGTGGGACTCTGCGGTGGTTGTTTAACTTTTTTTTTAAATTATATATATA